>SSNS01000058.1:1431698-1525783 GCA_006937985.1 Aphyosemion australe | reverse complement strand
GAAGACGGCCTGCTATCAATAAGCGACGTACACTTTCTCGCGAGTTAACGGGCGAAATCTCCTAAATATAAACACTTTAAAGACAGGAGGAGGGTTAGAGAGAAGCTTAAAATATGTAATGACAACAAAAAATAAAGTTATTTAAAGCCTGTTTGAGCTCTGGGATGACAGAAAACGTTGGTCCGATTCGCCGGTGTTTTCTCCACAACGCTGCTGGGGAGACATTTATTCCTATTTAACAGAAAGCCCTGGACCCTTCACTCACTGAGAATTAAAGGCTTTCAAACGTCTGGAGGTCTACGATTATTGTGTTTCAAGGAACGTTTGGCTGAACTATTCTGCAAAACAGGAAGCCGTGACTTCGGTAAAGCCGTGGTCGTGCTGAAGTCGGCACCGGCCGGCTAGCAGAGTCAGCGTGATTCACATCACCTGTAGGTGGATAAATCCTCACGGCGACTGCAAAGCTGGGTAAGTCTTCATTAATCAGTGTTGTTAGTTTTTACTTATTCATTTATTTCTTATTATAACGATCGCGGGCCAAACGATCAACCACACAGCAAGAATGATCCATCTGCTTCGCTAAATCCTCCTCCAAGCATGCCAAACAATTGAATTATAGGCAAAATATGCTGTTTGTTGCCACCCAGGTTCCATGATGCAATTCGAAAAACATAAACATTGACGTCACAAAAGATCCTCCTATTGTGACCCCAGGTTCTATGAGTATGGCTCCGCCCTTAAGCCACGCCTGTTGGGTTGTTACCGTACAACCAACCTCAACTGAAGAGCTTTAATGTACGCCCGCCTATCAGGAGGGCCCTGGTCTTATAAAAGAGACTGAGGACCATAGAACATCTCCAAAGGCTTGAAGAGCCCCAGAACCAGTGAGGCCAGGGGCTTAAGGGCTAGGCCATACTCATAGAAACTGGGGTTACAATACGTAACCAACGTTCTATGTCATATGGCTCCGCCCTTAAGCCACGCCTGTTGGGTTAAGGCGGAGCAGGATGTAGTAAACACCTCACTGGTTGAGAACCGGAAGCAAAAACATCCAGCATAACCCAAACACATTCCCACACAGCTGCCGGTGGGCGTAAGATAAGACGAGCAGCTGGAAGGAAATGTGAGACAGTCAAAGAATGGCACCACGCAGGAGCCCAAAGAGGTCACCAGAGATAACCTGGAAAGAAGCCAAGGAAGCAATGGGTCCTGACAGAATAACGTTCTATGGTCCTCAGTCTCTTTTATAGGACCAGTTGATAGGTCAGTTGTACGATAACAACCCAACAGGTGTGGCTTAAGGGCGGAGCCATACGACATAGAACTATTTAGTGTTACTTTAAGGATGCCCTGCGGTACACTGATGGAAGCGAGGTTGCCAAACATAGGCACCACTGGTCCCTCCAACCACCACCAGCAGGCAAGGTGGGTTACGTGTCTTGCCCAAAGACACAACGACAGACTGAGTGGGACTCGATCCCAGTTATGAGATGGTTTTTTAACTAAAAGAAAGCATTAAAACCCTTTGGATATTGATTATTCCTTATTAACCAACAGTAAATACAAGGACATGATGTAAAGCATGACCAAAGGGACAGATGGTCATATTGTAGTGGCTTGAGAAGAGCAGAATCTAATAATACATTTTATAAGGACATAAGTGTCTTTATTAGGAAGGCTTTGCCAGCTTAGATGAAT
Source organism: Aphyosemion australe (assembly GCA_006937985.1). Classification (NCBI taxonomy): domain Eukaryota; kingdom Metazoa; phylum Chordata; class Actinopteri; order Cyprinodontiformes; family Nothobranchiidae; genus Aphyosemion; species Aphyosemion australe. Next base: position 1,524,085 of record SSNS01000058.1, on the reverse strand, counting down.
AAAGATAAAAGCGGTTGAGTTACTCCTTATGAGAATATTTTGGCATAAATCTTGTGCTGCTGTTGCAGCTCCTGTTTCAGTTTGAAAGCTAGTTAACGTGATTCATCACCTGCTTTCTTAGACAGACATGAAGGAAATGATCTCACTTTAATTAAAACTAATCAGTGAAAGTGTTCCATTCTTGTACTTTCAGATGACAAGTTGACAATGCCGTTATGATGGATTTGATGCCTTCAGGTAACTCCCACATGAATCCTTTCCCCAAAAATAGGTGTTTGTCTTGTTGTGTAGACTTCAGATTGCAGGCAATTAAAAATCACACACAAGGTCATATGATCAACATGTTTAATTAAACAACATTTCCTGTTTTATGTGTAAAAGTCCAAAGTGAATGAGCAGAGTTTGATAGATCCTGTCTTTCTAGGCAATGAGGGTATTTTCATTGATCTACTTTATGAATCAGTATTGTACTCTTATGTGTCATTTTTCAGAATCATTCTCATAAAATAAAGTGTGTTGATCAAAATAATACATGACAGTACAACAGTTTTTACTGCAAACACACACAGCTAACACAAAGCAGGAGGTTTTTGCATCTATTGCTGCTATAAAAGGCTCCCTCTGCGACCCACTGGGACTTCTGTTTTGTATGGCAGGACTCCTAGAAAACATCAGGGGAACTTGCCCCAGAACTCACAGGGGTAAAATGCTAAGTTGTGTCTCTGTTGGCCTGCGAACACTGAGCTGGCACACATAAAGCAAACATAGCTGAAGGACAGAGGAAGAAAACCAGTCCTTTGTGTTTAGTTAATCCCAAATGTCCCATCGGCCTGAATTGATTTCAGCTTTGGTTCTTGGCTTGAGATTATGAAAGGAGGATTTCCAGCTCCCTTGCCATCTGATTGCTCATGTTTTCTTGTTCTCCGTGGATTGGAGCGATGCAGATGGCACCAGCTATTCAAGCAGTAGAATGGGCCGTCGGTTACATCCGAGCAGCATGTTAACAATGGGTGGAGCATGAAGCAGAAAGAGAAAAACAATTTTCTTTTGATGAGCGTTCAATAATGAAAAATATTTGAAAGCTTTCTGTTGCGTTTCCAAAAACCTACATTTCTCCATTTCAGTGGGCGCATTGTGCCAAAACCAAAGAACTCAGAAGGGAGGCGACTCTTTACCACTTCACACTGGATTAAGATGACATAGACTTTCAACATCGTGCTATACCACATCTGGATTAGGACTAATTCAGTTACAATTCCTTTGTACGTCCTGATCGATGTATAATTGAATTAACACAAGGTAAACGATAAATGGCCTGTATTTACATAGGGCCTTCTAGGGTTCTACAACCCCCTAGGCGCTTTCAACATAACCAGTCATTCACCCACTCACCCACACATTCCAACGCTGGTGGTGATGAGCTACGGACTAAAGTGAGGCTGCTGGCACCACCATTCCCTCCGACCGCCACCAGCTGGCTAGGCTGATTATGTCGTTCCCAAGAACACAACGACTACGACAGACCGAGCAGAGGCTTGAACCTCCAACCGTCCGGTTACGAGTGGACACTTAACCCCACTGCCACCAACTACTGTATATCAGACATCTCCAATTAACACATCTCTATTGTGCAAATAGATGTAAAAATGTCCTGCATGCATGATTCTGTTTTCTGCACAATTAAAATGTCTGCATGCAGGAAGGAAGAAGAACATTGTGTAACGTGAGCTGGAGGCAGGTGACAGACATTGGTGTTCTGTCCTCTGAGGTCAGCAGACTGCTAAAGGACAGTGTGTAGCTGTGTGGGAACAGCAGTGCACAATCACATCACAGTGAAAGTTAATGGTTTCACGGCAGTAGAAAGCACATCACATTCGACTTGACAGGTGGCTGCATGTCATCAGACTCTCACCTATTAATGCTAAACGCCACTTAAGCATACACTGTTGTTGTAAATGAATGCAGAAGACAGACGGGTCAATGAGTATGCATGTGTTTACTGGCATAACTATTGTAAAAAACAGGAAATCGCTTGAATCGCTCACTATTAATGATGCAAAAGTACAGGATGATTAATATAAGGATAATTAAATCCATTTATTTTCTTCTGCTTGCCCATGTAGAACTTAAGCAATAAAACAATTTGAAAAGTAAATGCTTTGAAAAACCCATGAGTGAATGACTGGTTAGTTGTAAAGTGCCTTGGGGGGTTGTAGAATTCTAGAAAGCACTATGTAATATTGTGGGTGGTAGTAGCTCAAGACGAAGAGGGGGTTGCCTAGCGATTGGCAATGTAGTGATGTATTTCCATTATACATCAATAGCGATGTATAGATACACTTCCTGGCCAAAATAAAAGGTCAGACTAACGCATTCGCTGTGGCATTGTTTCGATAAGCTTCTGCAACGTCACAAGATTTATTTCCATCCAGTGTTGCATTAATTTTTCACCAAGATCTTGCATTAACTCATTCACTGCCATTGATGACTTTAGTCATCATTTGAAATCCTACCGCTCACTGCCGTTGACGACTTTAATCGTCAATTGCATTTTTTTATGGGGTGGGCGTCGGAACGAGCCCCTGCACCGTGAGAACAAACATCACGTGTCTAAAGCGGATCTTCATCCATGTATGTCACACATCACGTGATCAGGATGCAGAAAATGAATGGTTAAGGATATCGTTTTGGGACGCTGCTGTGAAAAAAACAATACGCCAACAGGAAATGCTTCTGCAGCTCACGCTTCAAAAACAGATTGTGAAAGAACGGATAACGCTACAAATACGGCGATTCTTCCTGATGTAAGAAGTGAGTCTACTCTTTCTTTTGGTAGTGTGGCGTTTACATGATCATAGAGCACAATGTTCTGTGACTCTTCAAAAAACAGTATAAACGCTCAAAAACGCTGGCAGTCAGGGGCTTTCTGATCAGAAAACGGCTGGCAGTTAATGAGTTAATGATGGTAGAGTCTGACCGCTGCACAAAGCCTTCTCCAGCACATCCCAAAGATTCTCAATGGGGTTACGGTCTGGACCCGTGCCATCATGGAAGAACAAATCCACTGATGGAATAACCTGGTCATTCAGTATATTCAGGTAGTCAGCTGACCTGACCAACTGCAGCAACCCCAGATCATAGCCCTGCCCCCACAGGCTTGTACAGTAGGCACTAGGCATGATGGGTGCATCACTTCATCTGCCTCTCTTCTTACCCTGATGCACCCATCACTCTGGAACAGGGTCCATCTGGACTCATCACACCAGTTTTTAATAATGCGTTGGACAGTTCTGAACCCAGTTTTAGTCGTTTCTGCAATCTCCTTAGATATTTTCTCTGCTTGATGCATGCCAATGATGTGACCGTTCTCACACAGGCTAACATCTTTTCCACGACCACCAGATGTGTCTTTCCACATGGTTGTTGAAGAAATGAGAAGAAACTCATTGCACCAGTTGGGGTTAAATAACTTGTTGCAGCTGAAAGATAATCGCCCATGTAGTAATTATCCAATAGGAGGCTCCTACCTATTTGCTTAGTTACATCCAGGTGGCGACTTTATTTTTGGCCAGGCAGTGTCTATACTGTACATATGGGTATGTAAGAGGATGTATATTATTACCTGTGCCCAGTCAGGTGAACGTATGAGGCTATGTTGACATGTGCAAGGTTACCTGTGTAGGAGAACATCAGATTATTTAGACCTTTTTTTTTTGAACTGGGATGAATGCTTCAAACTACTTCCTGTTTCAAACACTTTAGTTTATATGGTAATGCGTCTTCATGAGTGTTTTTTTTTATTATACACACTCTAAATAAATAAATCAACCTAAAATGATCCAGAAAGTTGGTGAATGAATAAAAAGGCTCTCACGGCAGGAGCATCAAAAATCAGAGTTTTCAAACTTTTCGTCGCTGCTTATTTCCTCCGTTCTGACAGAGAGGGTGCATGTGACATCCGTCCTGTCAGGATTTGATGTGTGAGACGGACAGCAGAAATGAGGAAAGGAGGCAGGCAGCAAACAGAGCAGAGCAACCCCCTCCATCAAACATTTGGGTTGGCATGGCACCAGTGAGGTGATGAGGATGATGACAGGACTAGATTTACTTGGTTGGCTTGTTTTTGGGCAACATCTCCCAAATTACAAGACATGCATAAAATAATATCATTAGACTGATGTAAAACGGTTAAAACAGATGAGTCATTTACCAGATTAGTTGCCTGATATTTATATTTTAATGGTGTAATAAAGGGATTTTAAAGGGAGTTTCCATTCTACCGGACAGGTGAGCTAACAGCTAGCCTCACTGAAGCCAAGACCAAAGTGTCTTTGCTGCCATAAAACAGCAAATTGGAGCTCAGATGTGATTGGCTCAGTGAGCTGGTAAACGCTTTAATGAATGCTTTTCACGGGGTCTGCTTTGGCTTTTGCTGAATACCCCTGATTTGTTTTTTCCTTTGAACCCGAAAACAGCAAAACAAGCTATTCCCATTTGAATTCTCCATTTCAACTTATTTGGTGACTGTGACCCCCCCCCCCAAAAAAAAAAAAAAAAAAAAAACATATTGAAAGCCCTGGCTCTGAGACACTATCATCCAGGAGCAAATTCCAGGCTGATTTGTTTTGCCCGGTCCACCCGGCGCTCTTACACCGCCTGACGTGTGTTAATGGTCGTCCACATCAGAATGAGAAAAAGTGGCTGTTTATTGTTATTCTAGCCAACAACGCTGTGCTATTATTTCAGCATAGCAGATGCAGCTGTGCCTGTCTGCCTGGGAGGAGATCATTATAGATTTTTTCTATTGTTTACATTCTGCCTGTATCGTGTCTTTAATGAGGGTAGGTGGTGAGGAAGTTCAGTCATCAAATCAATGCTTTTTATTTGTTGGATAGTTTCCCATATTGCATTTAAATACCTTAATTACTAAAACACCCTTAGTTTTATACTTTTATAAAATATAATATTATAGAACAACAGAAACCTTTCTTTTATGCTCATATTTAGATTTTTTTACTACAAACTGGAGAACTGGGTGATCTGTGGACCTCAGGTGTTAACAAGAAACGTTAATTGCATCCTTTTCTTCAAATGATTCAAGTCTAAGAGAACTCATGCATTTTTTAAAAATCACTATAGACTAAAAAGTATAAATGCAACATGTTTTTTAACTATTTTATAATTAGCTTCACTTTAACTTCTTGTTCCACATCCTCTCAGCTGGTTTGCTTTCATTCTTGTTTAATTAAGGCAAGTTAAGGGACACTCCTGATGCTGCCTGGGCTAAACGCTGCCACTGCTACTGACCTCTCTGTACAGGAAGGGAAAAGATGGCTACAGCTGTGACAAGTTGCTTTTAATTAGTCCAGTAGCAAAAAGGATTTTTTTCTTAAAATATCTCATTTTCAAAGTCAAGGTTGGAATCCCTCCTGTCTTAGACCTGAGATTCTGCTTTTCAAAGCTCCAAGTTAACTGAAGCAAAGAACCTAACTGCTGTAGCTGGGCCTGCAGATATGGTGACTGCAGGTCAAAATCATGTTCCAACCCAGTCCTATTAGGAAGTAAATCTGGTTTTTTTTTTTTTTTTGAGTAATTGTCGGAGGTTCCCAATTCCCACCTCAGACAGAACTTCGAACACGTCCCGAGGGAGGCGGGGAACATTGAGTCTGAATGGGCCATGTTCCGTGACTCCATTGTCGAGGCGACTGACCGTAGCTGTGGCCACAGGATGGCCGGTGCCTGTCGTGGCGGCAATCCCCGAACCCGCTGGTGGACACCGGCGGTTAGGGATGCTGTCAAGCTGAAGAAAGAGTCCTATCAGGTCCTTTTGGCCCGTGGGACTCTGGAGGCAGCTGATAGGTACCGGCAGTCCAAGCGGAATGCGGTTCGGGTGGTCGCGGAGGCAAAAACCCGGGCATGGGAGGAGTTCGGTGAGACAATGGAACAAGACTTCCGTACGGCTTCGAGGAGATTCTGGTCCACCATCCGGCGCCTCAGGAGGGGAAAGCAGTGCACTACCAACACTGTTTACAGTGGGGAGGGTGTGCTGCTGACCTCGACTCGGGACGTTGTGAATCGGTGGGCCGAGTACTTCGAAGACCTCCTCAATCCCACCAGCACGTCTTTCAGGATGGAAGCAGAGTCTGGGGACTCTGGGTTGGGCTCTCCAATCTCTGGAGCAGAGGTCACTGAGGTGGTCAAAAAACTCCTCAGTGGAAAGGCTCCGAGGGTGGATGAGATCCGCCCGGATTTCCTTAAGGCTCTGGATGTTGTAGGGCTGTGTTGGTTGACGCGGCTCTGCAATATCGCGTGGACTTCGGGGGCAGTTCCACTGGACTGGCAGACCGGGGTGGTGGTCCCCCTATTTAAAAAAGGGGGACCGCAGGGTGTGTTCGAACTACAGGGGGATCACACTCCTGAGCCTCCCTGGTAAGGTCTATTCAGGGGTTCTGGAGAGGAGAGTCCGTCGGATAGTCGAACCTCGGATTCAGGAGGAGCAATGAGATTTTCGTCCTGGCCGTGGAACACTGGACCAGCTCTATACCCTTGGGGGAGTCCTGGAGGGTGCGTGGGAGTTCGCCCAACCAATCTACATGTGTTTTGTGGATTTGGAGAAGGCGTTCGACCGCGTCCCTCGGGGGGCCCTGTGGGGGGTACTCTGGGAGTATGGGGTACCAGGCCCCTTGATACGGGCTGTTAGGTCCCTGTACGACCAGTGTCAGAGCTTGGTCCGCATTGCCGACAGTAAGTCGGGCTCGTTTCCAGTGAGAGTTGGACTCCGCCAAGGCTGCCCTTTGTCACCGATTCTGTTCATAACTTTTATGGACAGGATTTCTAGGTGCAGCCAAGGTGGTGAGGGGATCCGTTTTGGTGGCCTAAGAATCAGGTCTCTGCTTTTTGCAGATGATGTGGTCCTGTTGGCTTCGTCAGAACGTGATCTCCGGCTTTCGCTGGAGCAGTTCGCAGCCGGGTGTGAAGCAGCTGGGATGAGAATCAGCTCCTCTAAATCCGAGACCATGGTCTTGAGTCAGAAAAGGGTAGAATGCCTTTTCCAGGTCAGGGACGAGGTCCTGCCCCAAGTGGAGGAGTTTAAGTATCTCGGGGTCTTGTTCACGAGTGAGGGAAGGGTGGAGCATGAGATCGATAGGTGGATTGGTGCTGCGTCTGCAGTGATGGGGGCGTTGTACCGGTCTATCGTGGTGAAGAGAGAGCTGAGCCAAAAGGCGAAGCTCTCGATTTACCGGTCGATCTACGTTCCTACCCTCACCTATGGTCACGAGCTTTGGGTAGTGACCGAAAGAACAAGATCGCGGATACAAGCGGCCGAAATGAGTTTTCTTCGCAGGGTGGCTGGACTCTCCCTTGGAGATAGGGTGAGAAGCTCGGCCATCCGGGAGGGGCTCGGAGTAGATCTGCTGCTCCTCCACATCGAGAGGAGCCAGTTGAGGTGGCTCGGGCATCTGATTAGGATGCCTCCTGGACGCCTCCCTGGTGAGGTTTTCCAGGCACGTCCAACCGGGAGGAGACCCAAAGGAAGACCCAGGACACGCTGGAGAGATTATGTTTCTCAGCTGGCCAGGGAATGACTTGGGATTCTCCCGGAGGAGCTGACCCAAATGGCTGGGGAGAGGGAGGTCTGGGCTTCCCTCCTTAAGCTGCTGCCCCCGCGACCCGACTCTGGATAAGCGGAAGAAAATGGATGGATGGATTGAGTAATTGTTGTTCAATGACAAGAAAAATGGTGTCTTCAAAACTCTATAAGTTTATACTGTTCTGTGTGATAATGATGATGATTTATAAAATCCCTTTATTGTCCCTGAGTGGGGTGATACTGGTGTAACAGCAACCATTAAATTCACAACAGGATAAAAAATGAGAGTAAAAAAAAGAATAAGTTTAAAGAGTAAACAAGAAAACACAATGCAAAAATACTCAAAATGCTCAAAGATTCAGAAAAAAAATCTAAATTATGAATATAAGAAAATAAAATCTTGTGTGGAAAGTGTTTAAAGGGAATGAGAACATTCATGGATAAACAGTCCAAATGCAGTAATGAATGGGTGCATAAAGGATGACGGCAGATTAAAAAAGAAAAAAACTTTTAACAGATGCTGTGGATGTATAAAAATTGTGTTTCTTAGGATAATAATTATTTTAATGTTGGTAAAATTGCTTTTTAAACAACTCCACAGGGAGCAGAGATAAATTATTAGCTTTGAAAAATCCCTAAACTTACCTAATTACCTTTTCCTCTAAGATTATGGATGCAAATGTGGGTGTCAGAGCATCCATAGTCAGTAAGAAGATGTACGTTACAGTTTGTAATTTCTGGATTAAAAAGACTTTACAGGCTGTCATTGCTAATTATTATTAGCTTAGCTTATTTTGCAGCTAACACTTTCATCTAAGTCCGTGTGTCAGCTGTGGCTACATTGTAGCTCATCACTACCAGTGTGTGAATGGATGAATGATATACTGTAGTGTAAAGCACTTTGGAGTCCTCTGACTCTGAAAGGTGATATACAAGTACGGGTCAATCATTTATCATATACATATATTATAGCTGAACACACGGTGCAATTTAGGATCACATTTCTGCATTTTTAAAAATTACCTGGTGCAACATGTAAACCAGTGGATGTTCACTAAAAATACCACCGTGATTAGAAAATAATATGGGGGAACAAAGGTTTCCTGCCTACGGGTTAAATAAACAACGGATAAAAATCAAAGCTATCACCAGCACATTAGACCATGAGCAAAAACAAGCAACTGAGCAGGTTCAAAAACAAACCTCTACAGCCCTAGGCTAGATAAAAAAAATTCTCCTGTTTGGATTTACTAAAACCTTTTGGTTACAAATAAAAACATGATTCATTTATTTTATTTTTTAAAAATTCTGTTATTTTCATCTGTTTTTACCATCATCTGAAATAGTCATCGTTGTAAATACAGAAAAATTATTAAATAATTAGCGATAAAAGGAGCGTACAGCAGATATGGAAGGTGGTCCAAATGACCTGATAGTGTTGGTAAAATCCCTCTGAGTCGTTTCATCAATTAGTTCAAACAGTTGATGGAAATCGATGTTCTTTGCTTCATCTTTCCACATTGCTGCTGTATTTTTCTGTACAGCTTTAGTTACTTATTTTTAAAGTTAAAATAAAATTTAGATGTTGAACTACATTCGGCTTGATTCTTAAAACACATTCATTGTAATTTTCCCAACAAGCTTATTTAAGTGTGCAGCAGTCATTTCTCCAGTCACTCAAAAGCAGCACCACAGTCTGTTTCTCAGTCTCTGCAGGGAATCGAGACCAAAAGCGTGACAAAAAGAATCACATTTATTTGCAACAAAGCTTGACAACATAGGATCTATTACAAACTAAATCAATGGTGCAACACAGGAAATTGACAGCACGTTGGAATGGGCTCATTAAAAATGATGTTTTAGGCCTGGAGCAACATGTTGAGCATTCTCAAAGAGAGTCAAAGCTGCTACATTTAATTGGAATAACTTTTTTCCCCTAAAATTTACATCACACTAAACCACGGAAACGGCAATGATAAAGGAAGGTTAAAAGATGCAAGCTAAAACAATAATATATATGTATATATAAGTATGCATTTGTGGGTATGCTTCAGGGCTCTGATCTTGGTCCGTTCATCTTCACCTTTTGTTTCTTGTGGTTTGACTCAGACTGGGTGCACATAGTGATGTCTTTTAAACAGTAGGTTGCTGGTAAAACTCTTCTCTGCTTCCTATGACTCACGCTGCATGTGAGAAATTATAAAAATTGTGATGCGAGCATTTCATCTTTCGGAGCTTCCAGAAAGATGCAGAATGGCAGCCAAATGAAAACATTATTGTATTTTAGAGCTGCATAACCAGCCAGGGTCTTGCACACACAGATTAATTCAGCTCTGTGACTTTCTCCTCTGCTGACTCAGTAGTGAACGAGCTTCGACCCCTAGTCCACCTTTATAGCTGATAAGATATTGAGTTTGAGTGAAGGTGCATCAGTCCTAATTTAAATAGGCCGGGTTAAACTGGTTAGGGATTCAGAGAGGAGCAACAATCATAGCAGCAGTGTGTCTCTGCTCCGTTACCCTTCACAAACCAAGAGCACAAAGCTCCGGTATAGTGTTAAAATCTATATGCAAAGAAAAATGTTTAGGTCCTGAATTGAAAAGGATAATATAATCATTTATCTCTGTTAGTGCATTTTCTTCAATCGATATGGAATTGATTTAAATTTTACCCAGATGAGACTCACACCTCCTTTTTGGTGTTTTTGTGAAATATTTAGTGGTTTTCTAAATAAAATTAAGAAACAGACTAGGATACCAAACAAGGAGACAATCATTATTGGGAAAACTTGTTCTAGTTTAATATGTAACAATATGATTTATTTATGTGTTCGTTTTAAGCAACCAGAACCTGAGTTCTGCTGAATGCTTCTATTTGCTGCTTTTATCTGTATTTTATACCTTGGCCTTACCACTTCTCAGCTCAAGAGAAAAGGGTTTTTTTCTTCTTAAACTGCTTGTGTGACTTGTCACTTTCCTCTGTGCTCATTTTGCATGCACAGGGCCATGCGTCTCTAAGGCAGGGACCTGGAATGATAGATACAGAGCAGGTAGCAAACTGATGGCTTGACAAGGTCGTGTTTTAGTTTTGTAAATGTTTCCTCAAATAGATTTTTTTAAATAAAAAGCTCTGGATGTGACAATTTAACTGATTTGTTTGTCTCATCTGTCACAGTTTGATGGAGCATAACACAGCTGCAGATGCATTTGTACAAAGATCCTAATCAAAGGAGACAAAGTCATGAATGTCAGGTTTGTTACAAAGAGAACAAAGGAAGCTGATTAAAGTGAGTAATATCAGCAAAACGCCAGAGAATTCAAAATGGTTCCTAAATCCATTACAAGAGTTTTCTCAACAATCCACTAATAAGAGTTATTATTCGCCTCAACATGGAGGGAAAAAAAGATGAACTGAGAAAAAAAGGCTGAAAAGGAAAAAAAATGGAAATCTTATCAAGCCTGATAAATTTGCCATGTCAGTGACTGGTGTGAATGAAAAAAGGGCTGTAGGATTGGTCCAATCAGAAACAGACACAAATGGATCAGGTCATCTTTTTTTATTCTAGTGAAAAACTTCAACAACATCAGACTGCATTGGTCTTAAGCATCAAAAATCTAAAAACTCCAAAATAACTGCATTTACACCCAACTTGTTTCTTAGCTGTGTCATGAAGCAAACGATTAACGGAAAAACTTATTTATAAATTAGTTGTTCAAGGCATTTGGAAAATAGTTTTCTATTTTATTTTTGAGATAATAATCTCCCCATAATCTGGATTTTTGAGTTTGTATCTTTGTAATATTCACGTGCACAAACTATGATGTGAAATACTGAAGGAGCCCAGCTTGACCTTTACATACTTCAGTGTGGCTCTGTGTCTGGCATATATAACAAATTGATAATAAAGCTGACGATACAACCCTATGGACCTTTATCACATTCTTGTATTTTTTCAGTGGTATCTGCAGCACATTTTAGTTGCTAAAATATCACAAAAGTCTGAAACTTTGCAGAATACCTCAGTGTTCGTGTTCTTACCAAAACCGCCCATGTCTCTGTTTCCACTCATTTTCAGTTACCAGACGTAAATGTTTAGAAGAAATAACACTTTGTCGGTGTTGAAAGCAGGATATTTGTCTTAAAAAGGGGGTTGTGTTTTCAAACCATCCCGGACGAGCCCCCACCTGTTACAACCCATGTATAGGCTGGGATTGCTACAGAGGGAGATTGTACTGAGTAGTGATGAATTAACATTTATTTTCATTTTAGCTGAGGTAAGGAATAATGTGTGTAGTCGGTAATCAATGATGTCAGAAAACATGGGTGTGTGAACGGGTTCATGGTTAATGCAAATAATTAATTTTAATTAAAAACATCCAGCAAAGTGGGCGGACTTCTCCACTGAAGTGTAGATCCCCTAACAAACTGCCTTTATAAGGCTGGAACACAGAAAAATATTCATGCTACAAAACGAGGCATGTATTTGTGCCCATATGTGTGTACATCCCATAAAGTGTATCATACATGAGCACAACGACAAGTACAGAATAATTAATAGTCTCACATCTCCTGCACACTTCAACACTGTTCATCTTACTTCTTATCACATGCTAGCTCTTTCCATTGAAACCCCTCTGAGTTCTCTCCAGATCCACTAATTAATCAGGTTCCACGTTTCATCACCCCCCAAATTCATGAATTATAGATGATTTCTTTCCTGAACTCTACTGGAACACTTCACACATCACATAAATGTGGAGATGTCTTCCTCACTACGCCTGCATCAGCAAGCATATTTGATAGGGTGTTACAAAGGGGTCAACACACACCCAATCTACTTTGTTTATTCGGTTTTTATTTTCAGGTAGGCACTCTTTCCTCCTTATGTCAGTTCAGAAATGGCAGCAAAGAAGTATGAGTGCTGGGGGTGATCTCATCAAACTGCAGCGGCTCACACATCACATGAAGGAGGATTTTTTTCTCTTTTTTTATCCTTTCTTTGACACCTGATCTGATGGAGTGTTTGGTTTCAGGGAGGATGTATGTCTCAGAATAAAAAAACCTGCTGGATGGCTCAGATGATAATCCTGAGCTTTTACAAATGTCAGTGCAGCATGGGATCTTTAACCTGGTTTCTGGGAAGACTTTCATTTTCGTGGTAATGTGTCAGAGAATTGTTTCATGCTAAAAGGTTTGCCGAGCAGATTTTCACTGAGAAAAATCTAAAGTGCTAAAGCCAATGAAAGTATGGACTTAAGCATGTTTACAATGGTGGAATCAGATTTTAAACTATGATTTGTTTTGCTGTTATACTTTTCAGAATATTTTCATTGGACAAGCGTTAAGTTAAAGGTGCAATGCACAAGAATAAAGTAACAATGACATCCTGTGGTCAAATTTAGTTACTGCAGCCCATTTTCTAAACACACTGGTGTTCTCACTCCTGTTCTGCAAGTTTCATGGCTGAAGACTCTAGATGACGAGTGAAGACGAGACACACACAGTAAGTTGATAAGTAGTTAAATACATTTCACTTTAATATCGAATTGTTAATTGAAATACTAATTGATTTATTTTGAGTATGACTACTTGTTTGTAATTCACCATTAGCATCGTTAGCTTTAGCTTTTTTTACCCGACAGAGTAAACATAAAAGATGCAGCAGTTTTTTAGGGGTATAAGAAATCATTTCTGGGTCGCTCCTGTTACTGGCTTACCCCTCCTTTCCACTGAACGTGTAATTGTCGCAAAACGGCCGCGAAACGTACTTTACAGCAATTAGCCGCCGTTATAGTGGAAGTGTAGGGGTTCCTTTTCACCAGCCGCAAATTGGTTGGATCCCAGAAGCATAGGGATGCTAACTTTTATGAGTCTATTGTTTACATGCTAAGTTTTCAGAACACATCAAACTCTGCAGTTCAGATTGGGCCAGACAGGAAGTCAAAAATGAAAGCAGTGTAAAACATCCGGAAAATTTCAAAATAAAAATCAGGTGCAGATTTCCAGTTGCTTAACTAGTAAAAAACATACGTCATTACCTGTGAAACCTTCGTAGCCGATGCAAACGGAACAGATAATAATACATGCAGCCGTCTTTCTCTTTGCTTGTTATCAGGTGAACTTTTGAAATCATGCGTGGTGTTGCAATTTTCCCATGATTTCGTGACCTCGCGGAACTAACTGTGTGGAACGCTTTCACACCCGTTTTGCATCTAAAATGCTTCGGATTGAAAGGGAGCTTGCAGGTTAAACACCTTTATTATGTTACAAGCCGCTCACGTGTCTGGAAAGGAGGGTTTAGGTTCTTTAGAAACACTGCAACATTTTTCCAGCCGATGACAAATTACAAATGCTAGCGCTGCTGCACTGACTCGGCAACCCTGCGAGCTCACTGATTGTAAACAGTGACTACGTCTCTCTTTAAAATGGTAAATGGCCTGTATTTGTATAGCGCCTTCTTAGGGTTCTACAACCCCCCAAGGCGCTTCACAACACAATCAGTCATCCACCCATTCACACACACATTCACACGCTGGTGGGGATGAGCTACAACGTAGCAACAGCTGCCCTGGGGCGCACTGACGGAGGCGAGGCTGCCGAGCACTGGCGCCACCAGTCCCTCCGACCACCACCAGCAGGCAAGGCGGGTTAAGTGTCTTGCCCAAGGACACACAGCAGCATTCTCTGGCTGGAGCCGGGATCGAACCTGCAACCTTCCGATTACTGGACAACCCGCTCTACCTCCTGAGCTACTGCTGCTCTTTAGCTTTTTTGAAAGGAGAAAAACTGACAAACCACCAGCTGAGAAGGAAATTTGTTTTAATGTAACCTTCCTTCCATCATGACTGAGACATTAGACCGGTTTGTGATTAATTCACAGTAAAATTCTTACAAATTGTGCCTTTAAAGCAGCATTCTGTAACTTTGCAGTTATATGGTCTCTGTCGCCCTCTAGAGGCTTGCTGCGTAACATCACTGTCGTAACGTTTAATCTCTCTCTCGGGCGTAAGAGGCATGTTTACATTCCTAATATCAGGCAAAACAATGAAAACAAACTTTTCCACCTCCACACATTGAATAAATAGTTTTATCAGGACTGCATAACAACTTTATGCCCGACCAAACACAATAACCCTGGTGAAATCATATTACTTACCTAGCCATTAGCAGCACGGCTAGGTCAGAGTCCGTAGTTCATGCTGTTGTTTCTAAAAGAGCTCTCCAGCGAGGAAAAGACGGCCCAATAATAACTCTGGTCTTTGCTCTTGTTCTATCACGTTCTCCTTTTCTTTTCCGAGATTCCTCTGATAAGGGATTTCTAGCTTTCTTTGGTGAATCTGCCGCTGCTACAGCGAGTCTACGTTATACAATTATGGCAAGCCAAAGGGATAAAAAAAATAACACGTTCTAAACTCGGACATAATGCTCGCTTTAGAACACGCGAGTTTTTGCCCCCTTTGGCATCAAAACGCGCGTTCAGGACGCGCATTTTGGCGGACATAACGGGCGTTTAGAACGCATGCTTTTTTTATCCCTTTGGCTTGCCATATATTGCCGTAAAACGACACCCAGTCAGTACCTCCTGTGGCTACCCAAAGCACAAAAACTGTATAGTGCGGTAAACAGACGTGGGACCCCCAACACTATCACGGGTATGAAAATGAACATAATAGATGATAGTATGACGCCAAAACTTTACAAAAAAGCATAATTTTAAGGTGTAAAAGTTGCGGAATGTTGCTTTAAGAGTTTGAAATGATAATAAATAAAATTTCAAACTTTTTTTTTTACCAGTTTATGTTTTGGTTTTTTTTGAGAGAAGGGGTGATGAAGGTGGCCAAACAAACAAAAATAATATCATAATGCTTGCAGAACACTAAAGTAGACTAAACAATCTTGAAAGGAAAAGAGAAAAAACACCATGCATCTGCAGCAAGAAAGAGAAATAAGTGATTAAATAAAGTGGTGCATAATGAAAATGACTGGGCTACAGTTTCAGAGACTACTAAAACACAGAGGAACATAAAGACATTAAATCATGGATGGAATTGAATTTCTTTTCCTTTGTCAAAATAATTATTCTTTTCTGTAAAACCAATATTCATAATGGAGTTCACATTGTTCTTTGATCTGTCTGCTTTTTACTGTCACCTTTTTGTCATTAATCTAGGAGTAATTTGTGATAGTTTGACAAACTTATAAATGATGTAGTAGAAATTAACTTTTTCATATGAGGATTCTTGTAAAAGTTTATCTTATCTTTGTCTAAACAAATCTGAAGGAGTGATTGATGCTTTTATAACATCTCATTTAGATTCCCTCAAAGAGCAAGTTCACTGAGAATCGGTCACTCTGAGTTTCACATGTGGGTTGGACGTGAAATGGTAAATGTCTTGTATCTGATATAGCGCCTTCTAGAGTCCTAGAACCCCCCAAGGTGCTTTACAACACAATCAGTCATTCACCCATGCACACACACATTCACACCCAGGTGGTGATGAGCTACAATGTAGCTTCAGCTGCCCTGGGGCGCACTGATGGAGGCGAGGCTGCTGAGCACAGGCGCCCCCGGTGCCTCCGACCACCACCAACAGGCAAGGTGGGTGAAGAGTCTTGCCCAAGGACACAACAGCAGAATTCTCTGCTGGCAGCCAGGATCAATCCTATAATGCTCAGTTTACTGGACAACCCGCTCTACCTTCTGAGCTACTGCTGCCCAGAAAATAATCTTCTACCCCTATTTCCTGCATTAGTCGCCAAAAGAAAATTGACGGGGAAACGTTAGGGTCAGAAAAAGCCACTCAGATCTACGTCACACTGAAATTTAGCCTCTCCAGTATCAGCGCCTCTCTACTATGGGTTCCTGCAAATTTTAGGATCGGTTAATGATTTTGTCATTTTAAAACAGTTTAGTGTAATGCACCTCGATACATAACCAGTTAGTCTGCACCATCATCCTCCAGTCAGAGTACTGAGGGCAACATCTCAGCTGCTTTTAGATTTCCCAACTTCCAAATTAAAAATGAAGAAGTCATAGAGCTTCTTCATTCACAGCCCCTAAATTATAGAAAGCTCTGCCTCTGCGCATGAGGGGAGCTCAAACTATAATGTTAGGTCCTTGTTTAATACACTTTTTGCATTGGCTTTTATTCTCAGGTGACATTGTCATTATTTAAATATAGTACATGTAATTCCTTGTTCAAACACTCTACCTGCTACACAAACTTGGTGTCCTCATCCAAGTGAGGGCTAAAGCTAAAGCTAAGAAACTTCATTCATTCATTCATTTATTGGTTATATACCGTAGCCCTTTAAAACAGTCAACTAGACAGCCAAAGTGCTTAACAGGTCGCATAAAAGTGAAAAAAAAAACAAGATAAAACATAAAAACACTCAATTCAGATAAAAAGGCAAATAAGAGAAAACCATTAATAAAAAATCCACATTACTGTGCATTGAAGGCTTTTCTATAAAAGAAGGTTTTGAGTTTAGATTTAAAAAGGCCAGGGTCAGAGATGGAGCGTAAGTCCAGAGGGAGCTGGTTCCACAGTCGAGGTGCTGCTACACACAAAGCCCGGTCGCCTTAGTGTTTATATCTTGTCCTTGGAATGTGTA
Source organism: Aphyosemion australe (assembly GCA_006937985.1). NCBI lineage: Eukaryota > Metazoa > Chordata > Actinopteri > Cyprinodontiformes > Nothobranchiidae > Aphyosemion > Aphyosemion australe. Next base: position 1,506,879 of record SSNS01000058.1, on the reverse strand, counting down.
GTAGAAACTGGGAAGAAGACCGTAGGGATCTACCGCTAATGCTGAAACTCAGCAAATCTGAGATGTAGGATGGGGCCAAACCATTAAGAGCATTAAAAACAAACAATAAAAGCTTAAAATCTATTCGAAAGCGAACAGGCAGCCAATGGAGGGCAGACAAAGTTGGAGTGATGTGCTCGCGTCTAGGGGTGTCAGTTAAAATTCAAGCAGCCATGTTTTGGATCAGCTGCAACCTGCTAAGGGTCGCCTGTGAGACACCGAAGTAAAGAGCGTTGCAATAGTCGATCCTGGAGCTGATAAATGCATGCATGGCCTTCTCAAGATCACTTTGGTTTAACCTTAGATTAAAGACGAAGGTGATGAAAGCTTGATTTGACAACAGAATTGAATTAAAAGTCTTGACAAGAAGTGTGTTGTTGCAATTAATAATCATTGACCATCCAACTGTTGCACGCATTCATAAATCTGAACAAATGCCACACCTTTAATTCATGGTTCACGTTGCTTAAGCAAGTTATTTTGCATTAATTGTAAAGACACTGAAGGATATTATGTGCATGATGCATCAAACTACTTTCTACCAACTCAAAAATCACAGCCACTCTTTATAAGATATTCATCTTGCAAAAAGATGCCAACAAATACAAAGTAATTGGACCGTAATTGTCCCAGTGTATTAAAGTATGTCAACAAACAAATCTGGAGTTCATATTAGAATAAAACAATCAGCATCTCATTTTCCAATAGCTGCGAGTGATTCCTTCAACACGGAGGAAACTATTTTTAGGATGACAAGGAGGGGCGTAAAGGGGGAATTAGACATCTTTTTCACACTGATTGAATAATTTACAAACCTTAGCAGTGTACTCATTAAGGTTACAGGAGGGAGTGAGGACTGTCTGGTATGAGAACGACCAGCTTTGGTGAGATGAGAAAAGGGGAGGATGGGCTGAAAGGATGTTGGAGAGAAGAAAAGAAGGGAAGAACAGGAAATAGTTGGATATCATGGGGATAGAAAGAGGAAAAAGCGGTTTCTGTCAGTGTCATGATTAAAAGATTTATGTGACTTGAAGAGAACGGGGCGGTGAATCTTCCCACAGCCACTCTTCCTTTTGTCTTCTTTGAACTTGGAACGCGCTGACAGGCTAAGGGAGTTTGGTTAAACCCGAGTGATCGCAGCTATGAGACGGTCTTTGAATTAGCTGGTTTCACAGCTCACTCTGAGGGGGGGTGAGAGGTGAGAGAAGCATGAGAGATTGAGGTGTGGTGCAGGAAATGTCTGGAGCATAAAGGGGTGACAAAAAGATAAGTGAGGAAGGCAGAGAGTCACAAGAGAAAAATCATTTCTGCACTTGGGCGATGTTACTGCTCAGGGCTTGATACCTCGGAGCAGACAGCACCCGACCACCTCGGCCTAGTTTGTTTCTCTTCCTGCTCCTCACGCCAAGCATCTGGTTCGTCATTGGAGGATTTTCAGTCTTTGATTCCTCCTCTCCAGCTCCAGCAGCTCGTTGTTCACGCTCTGTTCCACAGCTCAGCACATACGCTGTAAAATATGGAGCACGCAGACCAAGACAAATCACCATGTTTCTCCCTGTCTCTGTGTGTATCCCTGAATATTTCATAAAATCGGCGAGCGGCAGATGTTGTTGTAAAGCGCATCAATATTTGATGCGAGCTCTGTCTCTCGTTCTGATCGTTTGTATTCCTGCGACTCCGGCGACGACAACGGCGTTCGTGTTGGCCTAACAGCCGCTGTGGTTTCGCCCATTACGAGGCATTATGTTTGAGCGTGACTCTGCTCGCCGCTTAATGGGGATAACAAGTCACAGCGCTGCGCAAACGATAGCGGGATGATCAGTGCGTGTGTTTGCAGGTGGTTAATTACCACTCTTGCTCTTTTTTTCGCCTCTAATCTCTCGTCGCTGTGTCTCATAACTCTGAGCTGCTTTTTAAACCGCACGCTAACAGTGTTGATTAATTTCATCTGAAATTACAGTGAAGGTTACAAGGAAAGCATTTGCATAATGTAGAGTCACGCACATGAGTGGATTCACGTTGGCAGGGTGGCTGGCCATGAATGAACATGAGGTATGACTGGAGCATATTTTCAAATGTCAAACTGTGCAAGCCTTTCTCAGCCTGCTTCGGCATGTTGCGCGAGCTATAGCCGTCCTCACTGCCACATATGGCGTGCTCTTAAACCGCACACTGCTTGTTCTGGATTATTGGGGATTAGGAAAGGGATGGTGGGAGGGGAGGGGACGGGGGTCCCAAATTAATCTGGATTACCAGCAGCCTCATCCCCCTCTGGTCGCGGCAATTCCCTGGAGAGTCAGAAGCCGTGTGTGCAATGGCATTTTCTCTGACCCGTTTGCAGCCACGGTGGTATCGCAGGTTGAAATATGGAATATGAATGAGCATCTCCTCCCCTAAGAGCTTCCATTAGAGATCACTTAAGGGGCCCTGGTCCATTATTGAGAGGTTGTGAAGGGGGGTGTGAAGCAGCTCTTTTAAAAGTCAAGAGTGGTTGTTAAGTATGTATATTAGTTGGGCTGCGGGATCTCTGCAGCGTTGGTATTGATGTATGTCTAAAACGGGAGAGGGTTTACAAGAACCATCATTTGCCATTTATGCATTTGTCTGCACGTCTCATCAAATTAGGCTCTATCAGGCGGGAAGCTAAGGTCTCAGCTATCCCCCCCTCACAGCTGTTTCTCAGGGGAGATGCTGTAACGTCTGAGAGGGTCTAAGGACCGCTGCGACTAGGGGAGGATGGGCTGGAAGTACAGCTGCAAAATGCTTTTATTTATTGTGCTCCAATCCTCTTCCAGTTCAGGAACTCTAGAAACACCTGGATGTTGGTCTCAAACATGTCAGTGGTTTGTGCATGAGCGTGAGCTATGTTTGCCTTTGAAGATTTGGTTTTCACTTCACATCAAAACCAGCAAATGAAAATTACCGTTCAATGATCATCACACTCCAAACACCTAATCAACATTTATTCATCATTTCTGGCTGCATATTCATCACAAAGGTGGGGGGATGGTGCCTATCTCCAGCAGCCTTCGAATAAGAGGTGTCGGACACCCTGAACAGGTCCCCCAAGGCGAGGTTGCCAGGGTAACAGGTTCAGGAGAGATCCCAAATGTGTTCCCAGAGGGGATAAATAATCCCTCCATCTAGTTATGGGTCTTCCCTAAATGCCTCCCCATTCAGATGCCTGAACCATCTCAGATGACTCGGGTCATGGACGCCCATCCTGTCACACAGGAAGTCCCACTGTGAGGACTCTAAAGGTGGCACCCTGTACGGTCTAAGATTTCAGTGATGTCATGCTAATGTCACCAGCGCACCCCTGGAGAAGCATACGTCACTAAAAGCTGACAGCTACCCAAAGCAATAATGCTGAAAAGGCAAAATGTGCTGCTAACACTTCTTTTATCAGACTCTGAACCAAACTCCAAAAAGAAGTGGTCTGCATGTTCCCGCATGTAGCTTCCACTGCTGCTAATGTTGCTAATTCTACTCTCTCTCCTCCCTCCCTGGGTGTATTTTCATTGGTCGATTGGAGACGAGAGTTGTAGGTTTTCAAGCAGTGCTTGAAGACTGTTGGAGGTTGACTTTGTGCTGAAAAACATTCCTTAGATGCAGAAAAATCATCCTTAATGTCGTCCTCCACCTGTGGCCTTCTACATATAAGTAATGGCGCTTGTAAAAACAAACGTCAGAGCGTTTTTGTCACAGGCATAACGTTGCAAAGCCTAAAACCCTAGTTATTTACCTCCATAGGCAGATGCTGACAACAGAGAATCCACATCTCTACGTTGGTTTGAGTTTTTGAAAGAATTGTTTTTGGTGCCGTTAATCTTCACTTCTGTGTGGATGACAGGGCAAACCAGCTACATGTGTGCAGGGTCTCAGAGGAGCAGTTTAGTCTGCTGCTTAACCTTATTTTGCTCTTTATGTTCTGTTTCCTTTTTCTTTTAGTGTTTCTGATTTTATGTTGACTGGGCCTCTTAAAATGTTTTAATGCATTAGTCTTTTTATCATTGCTCCCTTTGTCACGGTTTATTGTTTCTCTCAGTCATTCAGCACCTGACACACCTGTCCTTCATTTATTAATCAACCCAGCTGCCTTCACTCAGTCTCCACCTGTTAAAAAGTCCAGAGGCGCGTTTTCCTTCATTAATGACATAGAAGATCAATCAGACCATTGTCTGATAGGAAATGAAAGTTAAAGCTTTGTTTTCAGTGTTCTTTATGTTAAATAGTAATACATTCAGGTTAATACATTTGTGAGGAATTGCTAAAAAAATAAACCACTGACACTAAAGTGCATCTGAAACACTGAATTTACAGACATTTGCAGCTTTGAAGATGTGAGATTTACTTTCCCTTCATAAAGGATGTTCACTGCGACTCCTCCCAGCATTAAGGAGAGAGCAGCCATCTTTAGCTGCCACTTAGATTCTTCCAGATCATTACAGTCACTTAGAAACCTTTCTAAGATGAACAGACTACCAAACAACCCCCAGAGGTTTGAGGGCATCAGACCAGAAAGGCATGAGGGTTTTTTTTGGGGGGGGGAGACCTGTGTTTGACTTGATTGTGAAACAGTGATTGATGAGATTGTCTCAACTGTTTCCACCTGGTTCTCATCATCTTTTGGCCCCTGTGAGAATCTGTTCTCTCTCTCTTTCTGTCAGTTTGCCAGCTTTGCATCCTGTCCTTCTGTCTCTGTTTATTAAGGCTTTGATCTTTGTTTCTGTTGTGAACGTTGCTCTATTATAGTTCTGCCCTGTTTATGAACCTTTCCTAATATGTTTTCCTAGACTGTCAAGTCACTATCGGTTACTTCTAAGATTAAAATGGACTTGTTTTGATTTATAGCCTCTGATTTGTTTTGGTTTGAATTACTATTTGACATCATAACATGTGGTTTAGGGTTGAGGTAAACCTCACTAGGTCGGTTAGGGTAAAACAATTGAAAACAGAAAAAACAAATACATTTTGAGATGGTTTTTGAGATGTTCCCAAGAATAAAGTCTGAGATGACAACATGTTTAAAAAAGAAAAAGACTGAAATGTTGAACAGAACACTTTCCAAAATAAAAGCCTTTAAATGTACATGTGTAACTTAAAACCTTAGCTTCAGCATTATGGGTGTTTGTGCCAGAGCCGATCTTTTTAACAACTTTTATGTTTACATTTTTAACAGTGTTTTTTTTTTTTTTACAAAGGACTTTAATCTCAAAATTAAAGCTAAATAAAAATTCCTCATATTGTTGTTTTTTTGAGTGGCTGTGTTACCGTACTGGCGAAGGTGGCAGAGGAGTTAAGTGCCTGCTCCGTAACCGGAGGGTTGTGTCCTTGGGCAAGACACTTAACCCTACTTTCCTGCTGGTGGTGGTCAGAGGGACCGGTGGCACCTGTGCTAGGCAGCCTCACTTGCCCCGGGGCAGCTGTGGCTACATTGTAGCTCATCGCCAGTGTGTGACTGGGTGGATGACTGTGCTGTAAAGCGCCAATGGTGGCAGAGAAGTGTCCGCCCTGTAATCGGAGGGTTGCAGGTTCACATCCCACTCAGTCTGTCACAGTTGTTGCGCCCTTGGGCAAGACACTTCACCCTACTTCTCTACTGGTGGTGGTTGGAGGGGCCGGCGGCGCCTCCTTTAGTGCGCCCCAAGATAGCTGTGGCTACGATGTAGCCTACCATCACCATTGTGTGAATGACTGTTGTATTGTAAAGCACCTTGGGGGGTTGTAGAACTCTAGAAGGTGCTATGTAAATACAGGCTGTTTACCATTTTAGAGGTTATGATGTGATGATGGTGAAAAAAGGAGTTCTCTATAGCTGAAAAACTCTGAGATTATAAACATATAAACAAAAATAATGAGAAACCATAGCCTGTTAATCGTTTTCAACACATTACGATTATTTCACTAATCAGCACTATTTTGTTTAAAGTTTTACTCTTTTGCTTTCTTTTAATGTGTTTTCCCTCCAATAAACAACCAATTTTCTCCCATGAAAGATGTTTCCATTTTCTTTTCATGTTTACACCCTTGTAACTTTCAAACAGACAAATGGCGAACGGTTCGTTTGGCAGAACATTTTTTAAATTGTAATCTTGAGCAGCCCAGAGTTAATTGCATCCAGCAATATTCATGGTAATGAACTAGCAGTTATGTATAATTCAATGTCATTTAATTCTTTATTAGAGCTTGTTCCACTAACCTTTGCACACAGTTTGATATCTCTTGGTGGAGGGCACATCTCTGAAGCTGAGCAAAATCTAGTTTGTCATTAATGCAACACGAGTGTGCAATTAGTTTAAAAGCTCAGAAAAGTTCAGTGTCTCATTATGTGATAATAAAATCTTATTTGTAAAGTGCTTTCTCTGTCAAAGCTGCAAAGTGCTTAACAAGAAATAATCAGAGTCAAGAGAAAAGTCAAGATCTTGTAGACCTCAGTTCTGTAGGCAGAACGCCATCTGGATTCCTGTGGTTTTGAGGCTATGTACCAAGTCAGTAAGTCTGTAATGGAGTTTGATGAAGGGCTAGGCCATTTTATGGCTTTGAGAGTGAAAAGTAGGATTGTAAAATCAATACAATCTGCTAGGAAGCTGGGCGGCAAGCACTGGAAGTGCTTTCATGTGTTTTAGCCCCAGTATAAGGGTCTGGATGCAGCATCTTGGACCAACTAGAAGCAACAATGAAAGCCTCAACTACCAACAATGTAAAAGGTGTTAAAGTAGTCAAGGCAAGAGATGGTACAGGTGTCATAGCTTGCTTTCAGTCTGCTGGTGAAATGAGACTATGTCACTGCAGCCTGAGTGACTATTTATCAGGCCATTAATCAAAACTGCACAACTGAAAAAAATCAAAAGGACCAAACATAATCATTTAAAAGCTGAAAATCCAGGACTACATGGTATTTAACATCAAACAAATATTCTAGGTATATCTGATATTATTGGGCTAACACAGTGGTTTTCAATTAGTGGGGCACGCCTGCCTGGGGGGGCGCGGCAGACCGCAATGGCACCAATCGTAGCAGCCTCGCCTTTGTCAGTGTGCCCCAGGGCAGCTGTGGCTACTATGTAGCTTATGGTGCCTTCCAGTTGTCCTCGGAACTCGGAATTTCCGACCAGGAAATGACGTAACGAGCGACGTATCGTTTTGCGTTCCAGATTCCAACTCGGAAAAAAATGGACGCCGCCAGTAAAGCTGCGTGTGTTGTTGCTCTGCATGAGTACAAATAACTAATAACAAAGTATTCTCTGCACCTAAAGTCCCTCAAGGAGGAATGCAGGAAACGCATAGATAGTGTCACACAACAATCGGCATTTGCCACATAAAACCAGACAAAAACGTTAAAAATCAAACGTCAAAATGTAAACACCAGAACAGTTAAAAGACCATAAACACCGGTCAATATTGGCGGCAATGCGGATTTATGATTACTACACATCGTGAAGAGTAAAAAAATGCCAAACTAAGTTTTGCATCCTAATGTTCAGAAACTATTTTTGCCTTTACCTGGTAGAGTTTGTTACACAATCACAGGTTTTCTGCCTCTCTAAGGTGCTGAATCTGAGTTCTAAAAAGTAAACGACTGAGCTGAATAAGCTCTATATTAACAAACATAGAGAAACTGGTGCAGCAGCTACAGAAAGTTGTAAAAAAAAGCCAGTTCTCCAATGAGGAAGTTGGGCGAGATAATGAGACAATTTGTGGGGAAATGCTTAACTACAAGCACAACAAAAGGGCGCCTTGTGTTTTGAGACATGTTGGTATACTTTCACAAATGGAATAAAGAAACTTTCCTTTTTCTGTGGGAAGTGGACAGCTGGAAGGCAGTATAATTAATGAGACCACTCACAGTTTCACTTTGTCTCTTATCATATCACAAACTGCTGAGTACAAATTAACTAACACAGCCTGTGGACAAGTCTGGGTGACACCTCCAGAAGGCTTGGCATAATTGGAACAAAGACAAGCCTGAACAACATCTAGGGTAGAGTTTTAGTTTTAGAACTTTTCATCAGCTGGAGATGAAGTTTACCCCCCAGATGAAGCCCACTGAGTATGATTGATACTTCCCAAGGTATCAGATGGATTAAAGCAACACTGAAGAGTTTTTAACACTATAAGCTATTCCTTTAAAAGTAGGTTTCAGTGATTATGTAGGTAGAAACTTTACCAACTTCACACCGGACACCACTCTGCAGCCTTCTGCTGACCAAAAACCCCACTTAACAGTTTTGTGCAACAGCTAGGTGCACTATGGGGAGCTCTCCACCTGATTTATGGCTGTTAGCTGTTTACTGTGTTAGCTTTTTCAGTTCATCAATCGTCAATAAAATGCACAAGAAGAAGAAAAATAAGTTTTGTTGGCATCATGGTGGAGCCTGGAAGTAAAAGGAAGAGAGTAATGTCTTTGGAGGCGAAGCAAAGAGCTACACTACTTTGAGGGATCTGAAGGAGGCTACAAAATCATCAACTGATGGTGACCTGGCTTTGTTGTTACTGGACTTATACAGTGGGGCAAAAAAGTATTTAGTCAGCTGCCAATTGTGCAAGTTCTCCCACCCAAACATATGAGAGAGGACTGTAATATTCATCATAGGTGTAACTCAACTATAAGAGACAAAGTGGAAAAAAATCCAGAAAATCACATTGTCTCATTTTTAAAGACTTTATTAGCAAATTATGGTGGAAAATACGTGTTTGGTCAATAACAAAATTCCATCTCAATACTTTGTTATATGCCCTTTGTTGGTAATGACAGAGGTCAAACGTTTTCTGTAAGTCCTTACAAGGTTTTCACACACGGTTGCTGGTATTTTGGCCCATTCCTCCATTCAGATCTCCTCTAGAGCAGTGATGCTTTGGGGCTGTCGCTGGGCAACACGGACTTTCAACTCCCTCCAAAGGTTTCTATGGGGTTTAGATCTTGAGACTGACTAGGCCACTCCAGGACCTTGAAAGCCACTCCTTCGTTACCTGGGCGGTGTGTTTGGGATCATTGTCATGCTGAAAGACAATGATGATGTATTTCAATGCCCTTGCTGATTAAAGGAGGTTTTCACTCAAAATCTGATGATACATTTGATGTTATATTCATGCATTATTACTTTAAACATTTCTTAGTGAAGTATAGGGCACACTAACATGTCATACACATGGTAGAGCTTTCTAACGTGGAAATGGACTATAAGTGGTGTCAAAACTTCATCTATTTTATTATCTTAAATGTGGACATGATTTTTAATATTCAGCAAATACAAACAAACAATTACAGCTAAAGATTGTGTCAACAACATCTGCAGGATGTTGGGTTTTTCTTCTTTAACCTCTCTGGAATCCTCTGGTGGTAAACTACCAACGCAGGCTTGTTCTGTCCGTGTATTACAGGCAGGTAGATTAATTGGAGTGAATTCCAATTATATTAATGAAACATGAGGGGATCCAAATAGCAATTAGTGCTGAAATCTCACAGGGAAATCTGCACATTACTGGCGAGCAGCACGTTGTCTAAGTTCTGCGGTATGTTTTGGGATGGCAGTGAACTGTCAACACAAGGTCAAATATACCACTTTGAGTCAAGAGCAGATGGAGGTAATGAAGGTATTTAAAAGAATGTATTTGCTTCTTCTTTGATGGTGTATGGCGGCCTGCCCCTTTGAATGATTGACGAAGCGGTGAATTTGTCATGTTCGTAGCTCAGGTTGGTTTCTAGTGCCTTTCGCTGGCCCCGCCCCCAGAACGGCTATTGTCCAATCACACATCATAGCAACCATTACTATCCAACAGCTCCAAACAAAATGATGAAGCTAAGCCTAATTTACTACTAAGCAGTAGCCTCGATAGTAGTCGTGTCTCCTTCGTTTCCCTTCAGAACCTCCTCATGGAGCTCAACCAGCAGCATGAGTGCTCCCCCCGCCCGCGGCTGGGAGGAGGTCCGCCTCCCAGACTATCCAAGACCCTTTTAGATAAGACACACCGTGCCGGCAAATCAGTGTAATATTACCTCAACCGTGTGTCTTAAACGCACATTAAGCCTTGGCGCAACAGCGGGTGGTGTCATGATCACGTGATGAATTAATGCCGATCTCCGGCTGGGAACTAAAAATGAAAGTAAACACGGGCATAAAAAGTTACATTTTATAAACAGACTCAGCTGAGATGATGAACTGAGCGATGCAGAGCGCCGGGAGCTTTTCTCCGTTAGAGCTGCCTGCAGCTCAGATCATCTGACATCTGACATCTGACAGCTCACAGGGACACCGCATCGCCGCCACCGCTCCTCGGATCCACGCGTCCCCGGACGCCGGACCTTCTCCCAAACTCCCAACTCCTTGTTCCCTGCTACGCTTCGCTCAGCGGAGCCGACACTAATATATCCCTCCACTGCATACTGTAACCCTTTTGCCTCGATCTGGATGATATTGAGGAGGAATTGCTCCAAAAAATGTCGCTGACACGCATCTGTCTACTTCTTTCCATCACGGAAATCTGCGGAGCTGCAGTATTTGATCCACTTATTGTCGGAGTTGGCAACAGTAACTAAGGGGGGCGGGGCTCGGCGAAAGGTCAATTGCATGAGGAGACAGTTTGAAAGACACCCGTAGATTCTGCCCGATGACTGAGCTCTATGAGTAGTAGCCAAGACTATATACAATATTCACATATATAAGATGGCTTACCAGGCTTCTCCTCAATTCTCTAAAAGTTCTGACTCGGTCCAAGAAACCCAATTGAAGGTGAGACCAAGGGCATGGTGTGGTGTGGTAGGATTGTGCTGCTGGAGGGATGGTGGTGTGCTGGGGGTGCAGATGGGGCAGTGTCGTCTCAGTCTGGTGAGAAGAGGTCCTTGTAGGTTGTTTCAACCAGCAGTTTCCTCAGATTCATTCTAAACAGGACGACGTCAGAGCTCTGTGGTGTTCACAAAACTCCACAAACCAAGAAAGCTGAAAGAAGTCGTCAAGGCAAACGGACAAAAGGATGGCTTTGCGTACCTTTGAGACTTGGTGGTTGTTTGATTGTTTCAGACTGTTTCTGAAATTGAAGAAGAAAATGGCAGCAGCTGAAAGCTAGAAAAAGAGAAAGTTATCACTGTTTTTCCAATAGAGTGTTCTCTTCTCCCAGATTTATAGAAACCCGAGAAAGGGAGTGGAAATTGCCATGCTGGTGAAACAAAATCGTCCTCTCCTGCTTGTATCAAAACAAGCCGATACTTTGTAAGATGCTCAGCTGAGCAGGAAGGCTCAGGCAGTGGGGTTCTCCCGGTTCTCCGCTCAGCCTCCCTGCCTCTCGTCTCTTCTGCCCACCAGACTGACACCTAAAGTGGCACTAATTGGCATGGGCTCTGACAGCTATCCAGTGTGCCTGCGAAACTTTTAATGACACAACTTGCACCCAGCCAGTATCCAGACTGCATTTCCTGTTAAGCAAAGACTGTAAAAAATTCACTCAAGCTGTGCATGCTCCCTGGCAGGATGTTCTTTTGCTCCTTCTTTCTCCATCTTGCAGAAAAACAGACACATCAACCCACAATGACACACACTTACTGATGTAATGTTAGACCCACAGATGGGTGCTGTCTGGCAGCAATGATTCAGAAGCCTAATCGTTTGTTTTTCGTTAACTTTGGAATTAAAACAAAATGATGTGTGCAAAAAAATCCAATTCGTTTATAAAAGCTGATAAAAAATATTTCTACATTATATTTTCTGTGTGTTTAGACCAGTGCCTCTCAATTAGTGGGGTGCAGCACCCTGGGGGGCGTGGTGAGTGGCGAGGACGCATTATTAAACCAGCCTCCAGTCACTAGGTGACAGCCGTGAGCAGACTAATCAACAGGCTGCCTGTTCTACGCAGCAGAATAAGCGGTCTACAGTCAGGCATGGTGCTCTGAGCTGACAAAAGAAATGGCAAAGGAACCAGAGCAAGTGATCGTAGCTGGCAGAAAGAGACCAGAAAATATGACAAAGCCTAAGCCACGCCCATCGACTTCTGGTCCATGGGTGCGCAAGAAAAAAGGAATGTTAGTCTATGAGCCAATTAAAGCTATTTTCTGATCCCGTTTGGCATGTGCCAACAGATTTCTCATATGATGTCTGTGAAGTTTAAAGACATTTTGATGCCTAGAAAGCGCTTTAAGGTTTGTGTGAAAGACGTAGTGGACTACAACTGTTTGTCTCACCAAATTTAAGTCATCAAACCAGACACGGAGAAGAGGAGTGGAAAAAAGGCAGTGAGTTTGGCGAGCTTCGAATCCTTCTTCCAGACCGACAGCAGGATCATTAAAGGTGGATAAATCTGGTCATGTGGTAAATGGCAGCTACGCTGAGGGAGAAGAGGTTCTGCGATGACGTCATTTATGCGACGTCTGATTTGTAGTCATTTTAATTACAAATTCTTACAAGTAAATAAATCTTAATTACATGACAGAAAACACATAATTACTTTTAATTTAAATTGAAGTACAACATATTCAGGGGGTAAGGCAAAGCGGATTAGAAAATAGCTTGTATAGCCCCGTTCACGTGCATTTTTTTTTTTTTTTGGTCAGGTGATCTATGAGGAAGGGGAGGAGACGCCCTACTGCTGTTGGATTTACTGAATATATGATTGGATATGAGAAAAGACCCAGCTGGTGAAGAAAATGCTTGGTGGCGTTGCTTTTTGGGCTAATGAGTTGGCGCTAAAAAATGTATTTTCCTTAGGGTGGCGTGACAGAAAATACTGGTTTAGACCAGTAACTTGTATTTAAACTAACTGCCTCTTTTCAATCGTAAACACACACGGATTATCAGCCAATCACATGGGCAGCAGCTCAGTGCATGTAGACATCTACAACGACAACCATTTTTAGAATTTATAGAGAATTATCCTAAAACAAGGGAAAATATTTAGTGAATGGCAGTTATATGAATAAATAAACCTTGGCCGTTTCTCAATATGTGTACTTGTCTGTACTTTTGTACTCCCGTCCTTGTGAAACGTCATCAACGATGGTCCAAGTACTGTTCCAATCCTAAGTACATATAATGGCACGTTTGCTTAAAGTTCCCGGATATGTTATTGCTCCGCCCATTGTATCGAGGATGCACTGATGTGTCCTTCTGCGGACTTGGGACGGCAAAGTTTCCCATAATGCATTGCGCCGCTAACCGTTCTACTCCGAACGGCAGAGGAGAAAGCTTATAACTGTTGTGTTTTATATCAGAAATACAAATAAATCAATATAAAGTTGTCTGTTATTGTAAATAATTGCGTATAACCTGTAAAATTTGCTGTGTATTTGTTTGTTTTTCTTTGACTCTTCACGAGCCCTCAAAATGCTAATGAGCTAACCCACTATCAAAATAAAAGCATTGTTGCTTTGTTTTGATGAAAAAGAAACTTTTTTCTTCATTTAACAGCGGGAAATGCTGATATTTTATCAGTTTTGATCAAAAGTGGACCAAATATAATACAAATAATACGTTTTTGTTGTTTTTTGTTATTTAAGGAACAGACTAGACTTTTATTTTTATGTCAGGTCGTTTTTTTTCTTACCGTACCGTGGCTGTGAGGCCAAGGAGTACGCTTGTTCCAAATGCCGTCCTCGTCCTCCCGGACTTTCTGGTGTCCTAGCCAAGAACACACTTGTCAAGTACACAAGAACGTACTAGCGTCCTTGAGTTTTGAGAAACGGCCCTTATCTCCTCTCACGAGTTTTGATTTCAGCTGCAACACTCCAGTATCCTAAATCCAGCAGGATAACTCACCATGTCACAAACTGGTTCCCAACTCCAATGGCCTCCAATGTTCACAAGATCAAAATCCCGTCCAGCGCTTGTGATGCTGTCCTGTCAGTACGGACCACCTTTTCTATCACCTTGTTGAATCTGTGCCATAATGGGCTCGTTGCATGTTCTTTTACTAGAATGAGTTGTTAGGGTTAGGGAGAATAAAGAGAATCCACCATCTCCTAAAAACACTACATTTGAAACGAGAGCAGATCCAAGCTTCTTCTATAGGCTTGATTGCACATGGGCTTGTTAATGATTTTACACACACACGCTCACACACACACACACACACACACACACACACACACACACACACACACACACACACACACACAGACACGCTCATGCTTGAACTCAAAGCAGTGAGAAAGCAGCAAATGCGAAGAAGGAACACATTGGCCTAATTATTTCTTGCTTTTCGTTCCTCTGTCAGGTTCCTTCTCTAACACGCCTGTTGCATTAACTCAGCTTTAATACAGTCTCAGTGTCACCCTCGCTATGGTAAAACTCTGCAGCCCTTTCCCTGTGTCAGTCACCGACACCTTTCCCAGCCACACGCATCTTACCTACCTTTTCACATTTTGAGCAAACGTTTGGAATACAGATTAAAGTTCATCACTGCAGGTTTGCTATTTTAAACAACCCCCCCCCCCCAGGAGGGACAGGAGCAGGAAATCTGTATGTAGCGCTTCACCACCCTGGAACATGTTTTTATTGGATCATGATCTGTGACTTAAGAAGGTTTTCTTCAGCGAATGAGAGGAATTGTTGCATGGAAAACAGAGGAGAGCGAGAATCAGCTGTAAGGAGAGAGGAGAAGACAATGATAGAAGAGACTCGAAAGGTCTTCAATCCACAGCAGGTGCTTAAATCACCTCCTTCCTCTCACAGCTGGCCTCGATTCAGGCTGCAACAAATAGGAGCTGCTGGAAATTTTGACGTAACGCCATCTTTCTCCTCCCCCCCTTGCTCTCGGTGTTTGCATCAAACCTGCTCTCTTGCATTACTGCCAGGACGCCCGTGAGAACGGCAAAGAGCTGTCTCAGCAGGGTCACCTTGTGGCCACGTTGGAACAGCTGGTGGTAAACAGGACGTGTCACTTTGTGCGAGGAGTTCAGCAATTAAATAAAGGATGAAAACATTACCCTTCTTTACTGCATTACAGAATCAACACCACCTTAACCTTCTGTATGCATGCAATCTATAAACAGTAAAACTGTCGTGCATCCTAACAGCCCCACTGTTGGAGATGCTTCTTGCCTCTTATTTGTATTTAAAATGGTTTTGATTGTTATGGCGTTAGCCCAACGGTCTCCTCAGTAGACTCTACCACCAGAATTTTTATGACTAGGAAACCTTGGATTACTGCAATCAACATAGTAATTTAGCTAATTAAAATGTTGTTTTTATGATCGTTATTTAAATAAAACTTCTTAAATCAGAAAAATTAATTATGTTAACACCAAGCACATTTTCTGATAAGCCCACATGAGTTTTCTGACCCAATACCTTAAAGGTCTCATTTACTCGTTTTGTCAATAAACTTCCTGAGGTCTCTTTTATGAACAAATGAGTCGTTTTCTATGAATTAAAAGCTCTCACCCTCCTGTTTCAGGGAGTGGAATTTCATCTGAAAAGGAAAAGACAGGATTTTCCAGGGTTTCCAGTTTGAATGATTGCCATGTGAGTCATTTTTTGTGGAAAAAAAGCTCTGGTGCGGCTGTTTCATGGGGTAGAAGTTTGTTGAAGGATTTGGATTCTTACTCATAAATATTCATGATATGTAAACTTCTCTCCTATGATTGGCTAACAGCAACACAACTCTTCCACTGCCTTCGTTCTTCTTTCTTTGGTGTCATCGCCACGATTAACACAAGCCCAAACGTGTTCTGCCATGTTGTGGAGTTGCTAATGCTAACGGTTCTTCTAGCCGAGACACATTCTGCTCTCTCCTTGCAGCAAAATCAATACAGCCTTCTGTGGTTGCAAGCCAAATTGGGTGAGTCGTGGAATGCTAATGTTCCCTGTGACGTAGAAGAGTCTGGCTGTTTCTGTTCCCATTGTTTCATCGTCTCTTTTCTTTCAGCAGCTATTGCAGGCGATGGGGGTTTAAGAAACATCACATTCAGCATGCATGTGCAAACGGCGACTGGTCATATTTCAAAAATAACACATACTCAACACTGAATGAGGCTTTTAAAGGTGTCCTAGAATGCAGTTAATCAACAATCTAAAACAGATTTGAGCCTCTTAAAAGCATCAGATACAGGCCATTCTAAACCCCCTAAACCAGCCTTGCTGTGAAAAGAGCTGTTTGCCCCTCCCACTTGGCCAGGATATGAATATGATAATGAGCTGCTTGCTGATTGGTTGGTTTCCCCGGAAGGCCTCAGACACTGGAGACATGCAGGTGTGAGGAGGCGTGGCTCCCCCTTATGACGTGTTATGGAAGGATTTCTCAGATCAGAAGTTTTTCTCTCGTCTTTTTCAACTTTCTAATTGACATAAAAAGTAGGTCAAACACGGCTTTGACTTTTTGGCATGCTACACCCAAGCTGTCTCCCACTGTGCAAAGCCCTAGTTAGGACGTCCTATAGACGTGGTCTAGACCGACGGACTCATGATCTGCACGTCCATGCGACGTTGACTGTTTGCAGGATTTATTCAACAACAAGGAAAATGTTGGTTTGGATTCTAGGTCCTTTTTAAAGGCACAATGTCCATTTTAGGACATCCTCGAGTCTTGGGAAAACATCTTCAGACCAACTTCAGATGTCAAACAAGAGACTGAAAACTTGATGAAATTATCTGCCAGGCAATAAAGCATCAACCCTAGCCTTAAACAGGTATACAAACCATTATCACTGCTTTATTGAACTGAAACAAAACTCTCTCAAAACTCATTGGGTACCATATTTCCAAGAGTGACCTGATCTGGACGGCAGCACAAGAAAAATACAGAGAATTACACATTATGCATATTAAAATGACAGACACGCACACAAGAAACAACAGTTAAAAAAATCTTAACACGTAAGTTAAGCTGGTTTAGTGAGTAAAGCTTTTACATTAGTCCAGAGTTTTTAACTCACCTAACCTTTGATTCCTTCTAAAAGTTATTCACAAGAAGATGGAGCAAAAAAATTAAAAGTTCTTTCACCCAATTTTGTTGAGATTTGGAGCGCAGTGAATGCAGACCATGATGGTTTTGACCATTTCACAAATACACACAGAAAAGGAGTCGGACTGAGGAGAGACTTGTAGACAAAATGCATCCAGCGAGTAGATCTGCAGGTATACAGAGAGGGCAAAGAAGCAGCAGCACACAGAGAGCAGTGATGTACACGCAGACCAGAACCAGTGATAAAGCTTAGTGGCTCTAGTTTCTTCAGCCACTTATCAGGTTCAGTCACATACAATGAATCAGCATAACCTAAGGTAGAAAGGCTGCAGAGATGAAGTGATTCCTTGCCTTCAGACTAAAATATAATCTATTCCTATAAAAAAATCCTACTTTCAGCTTTTGCATGAGGTTTTCTTCATGAAACTGAAATGAAAGGCTCTGATCAATTACAGTGCCCAAGTATATATATGATGCAATAGGGACTGATACTGAAACTCACTGATGAAGTCTACGTTTAAATCATTTAAAGTAGACATGCACTCATTATCCCAGTAAATCTGCTGCGGTCTCTAGTATGAGCGAATGCCTTGTGAGGCGTTTTCTGTGGATAAATCGCTCTCGAGCTCCTTTTTCATGAAGTGAAAGTTAATCGGAGTGAAGGGCAGAAAATGGCAGGATTTGGAGTCTTACTCATTGATATTCAGGATATGCAAACATCTCCACTCTGATTGGCTGAGAGCAATGTGACTATTCCGCTGCCTCTGTCCACTCCTCTTTCTTGGGTAGAAAATGTAACGATGCTTTATCTCCACAAATAACACAACCCCCAACGTGTTCTGCAATGCTAACGGTTAGCTTGTGCTAGCTGAGACGCGCTCTGATCTTTACTGGCCACTAAATCGACAGCAGCCCTCCGCAGTTGTGAGCCAAGGTGAGCAAGTCCATGAATGCAATTTTACGGCGTGACGTAGTGAAGCTGTTTGACCCATCTATTTTCTTTCAGCAGGAGATGAAAGTAGGAGGATTTTCTCATGTCCAGCCTGCATGTGAAACTCAGAGTGAATGATTTTATATCAACAAGAACAAGCATTACCTCCTCTTTAAATAGATAAAAACAGGTAAATGACTTAAATCCTAAATGTAATCAGTCTAGTGACATCAGCACTGGGATGACATGACATGAGGTCTTAGTCGATAAACTGACTGTAATCTTGACAAAGGGGATGAAAAGTATCAGTGTAGTCTAGACACACAATCACAATTTCAAACAGCTTCAAAGATAACAGAGGGAAGAGGTTTACCATCTTTTTTATATGACAGGATAAAAAAAACTTGATTTCTTTAATATGTTTATGAGCCATGTAATAAACCAGTGTTATGGACCTGAGCTGAATACTATAATGTCACTTTTACTGTGATATAAGGGAAAATGTTTTTTCTTTTACTGAAACATCCTGGTGCTTATGTCATCTTGACATCTAGACACAGAAAGTGAGTATGCCAGGTCAGGGTGCTTCTCACAGGGAAAGAAGTACACGGTTAGCTTAAAACTCACAACCAGCCCGTCAGATCTGGTGCCCTGTGTGGGATAAACATACAGAAAATGAAATAAATCCATGATGTTTCTCTAAATGTGAAAGCATTATAGATGAATATGTGATCCTGAGATGATGTTAAGCTGGGTGAACAATAAATAAAAACAGCAAAATCTGTTTTTGCTTGTGAGAATATTTACTGCTACTGAGTGATCATAAAGGCTGATCACCCAAACATGACCCCTGATGAGACTCTTGAGACTTACAGAGTTGTAAATGAGTTGTTCCAAACATTTCTTCTTACAGTTCCATAAAACCCAGAAACACTTGGATGCAAGGGGACCATTTTCATTAGCTTTACCTTAACTCATACCTCAAATAATACCAAAAGTGCCATTTAAATTTGTATGTGTGTCATTTAAGTCATCTCAGCGGGGGAAATCTTTAGCACCATTTCTTTTACCTTTGCTGCCTTGGTGCCAGAGGCGCTGAGTGCAGATAGGCAGGGCAGGCAGCTGCTGGGACCCCCTAAGGACACCAGGGGACCCCAGATGGCAGACAAAATTTCAACCAAGGTGACGCCGTAACAGTAGTGAGACAGTGAACAGCTCTGTTCTCACATTCCTTAACTTGGCCCTCCACCTCTGTCCTGACTGATCGACCATTATTAATACTCTACATGAACTAGTTAAAAAGCATGAAAAGCTAGCATAATTTGGGGTGTGTGTGTGTGTGTGTGTGTGTGTGTGTGTGTGTGTGTGTGTGTGTGTGTGTGTGTGTGTGTGTGTGTGTGTGTGTGTGTGTGTGTGTGTGTGTCCCTCTACTAACTCACAAGGAAGTTTCGGTCCATTCATGATTTGAATTTATTATTACTGAAATTAGGTAAAACTTTATGTGAATTATGTGCATTGATGTTTTGTTGCTGTTAGTGTGTGATTTACTTACTTAGAGTTAAATCTTTGTATGCTAAGGCATTAAAGGTTAACTTTACCCATATGTTTAATACATTTGCAGTGGTCTCTGGTAGGAATGAACAGCTTGTAAGTCGTCGTAGGAACTATAAGTGAGCCAGATCAGAGTTGAGCTTCAGACGGCAGGATTTTGAGTCTTATTTCCTGATATTTGGACATCTCGCCTCTGATTGGCTAACAGCAACACGACTTTACCACTGACTCTGTTTGCTTTGCAACGTTGATGTTTTATCTCCACAAATAACACAAACCTGAAGGAGTTCTGCTGTGTGGTGGAGTTGCTAATGGTAACAGTTAGCTTCTACTAGTTGAGAGGATCTCTGCTGTTTCCTGGACGCTAAACCAACAACAGCCTTCCCCGTCGTGAGTCAAGATGGGTGAGTCCATGAGCGTTCAGTGACAGTGTGACGTAGATCTGTCAGACTTTTCAAGTCCTAGCATTTCACCGTCTATTTTCTATCAGAAGCTAATGCAGGAGACAGGTGTAGGAGACTATTCTCATGTTTAGCCTGCATGAAAAACTCAGTGACCGACTATAATCAGAAATAATAATTAAAATATGGTTTTTCAGTGATGTTAGCTATGTAAGAGATGATGTGATTTTCTTACAACCATGTCATAGAGATGAAAATGTGTGACTAGGGCAAATATACTCAAAACAGCTTCAGTCGTGTTTTTCTCATGGGGGTGTGATATTTTTGTTAGCAAAGCTGCAGCTTTTATTTTTCAGGTCTCACATATACAAGCATTTATTGATCCCAGATATATCTGTACCTCACTGGTTTCAGGAATTTCAAATTAACCTCTTCAAAAAGTTTGATCAAAAGTAATTTTATAGGGTTCAGTTACTAAACTTGGCATGAAAAATCAGCCCTTAACAGTTTAATTATGCTGCTTTTTAATTGATTTAAATGGAAAGAGAAGACACGTAGAGCTGGTGTATTAAACTGTATCAATCATCCAGAGATGGAGGAGGCTTGGGGAGATATGACATAAAGTGTCTCTGTGTGGGGTAAAACAGGACATCAGCCTTAGTAGGTGCTTCTGTTCTGATGGTTTAATCTGCAAAAGTGATAAAAACACAATTCTCCACTAAAGCTACAGATACGCTAAAGGCTGTCCACAATAACCCAGCAGGGTTGGTCAGAAAATGATTTAAAAGCTTATTAAAGTGGAGGGGCATGAGGAGATGACGACCCATCTTAATTTCACACATTAACTCTACTTAAATGTAGCAATAGCCTGCCTACGAGGCTGGTTTATCATTGTTCTTCTGCGTTAAAGGAGAAAAGCCACGTCTATGATCAGAGGTTTGGGAAGAAAAGAGCTTTAAGAAATCTGATGTTGCAGCCATGGATGTGGGCGGAGTTTGTTTTATTTAAAACGATTCAGAGTGACTGATAAAACTTTTTATTGCATCATTACCTTGAAAACTAAAAGCACCAAGCATATTCCTTTGAAGTTGAATTATTGAATTTAAAAATCCTACCACTGGCCATGATCATAGCTACAGAGACTTCATTAGCTTTTCCTGTTCAGGACCAACATGAAGCTTATCCTTGTGAAGGCAACACAAACTCCTGACAGAAAGGCTTCAGCTGAGATCTAAACCGGAGGCTCTGCTGCAAGGTGCAAGCTCAAACCACAGAGGCACCGAGCACATCTCTTTTAAACACGTAAGGATAAATTCAGAACTTTTCTTTTTATTTATACATTCAATGTCTGAAACCCAGAGCATGTTTTTGTCATAAACAAGTGGTTCCTATGAGAAATCCAGCTGGCTTTAACAACAAAACTAATTGGTCATGCAATGTTTTATATATGATATCTGAAAAAGAAAAGTATTCATTATGTTATGTGCTGTTCCTGTTGTTGAGGGTCACGGGCAGCTGGTATCCCTTACTGGTGGTAACTGGGCAGAACTAAACCCAGGACCTTCTTACTGTCAGGATCTGGCTAGGACCGGACTGAAAAGACAGAAGCGTGAGTTTGAATGTGGCGTGTTGAATGACCCAAGTGCAGAGTGGACTGACACTGGGTTTGAACAGACACACAGTTAATATAGGAACCGCGGCATGCAGCTCAAAGGGAAACGATAGCACGTGCGGTTCCAGAATAAAGGAAGACAATTTAATGGTAGCTGACAGGACTGGTACGGACAGACTGGATAGGCTGGAGTGAACGACTGATTGGACTGGACCTGAAGGTGCTCTGGAAATGACTCAGGAAGTGATCGTAACGCTAATTGAGCCGGAACGCAGAAGCGATGACTGAGCCCTGAGCAGGAATCCCAACTTCCTGATATACTCCTGCTCAGGAAATCTGGTGCGGGGCATGATTGGGAGTGGAGTCCTGAAGCCGGGAATGACTGGGGTGATGCAGACTGGTACTGGAGTTCTGGGGCAGGTTTGGGTCTGAGGTGGAGGAGTTCTGGGGAAGGTTTGGGTCTGAGGTGGAGGAGTTCTGGGGCAGGTTTGGGTCTGAGGTGGAGGAGTTCTGGGGCAGGTTTGGGTCTGAGGTGGAGGAGTTCTAGGGCAGGTTTGGGTCTGAGGTGGAGGAGTTCTGGGGCAGGTTTGGGTCTGAGGTGGAGGAGTTCTGGGGAAGGTTTGGGTCTGAGGTGGAGGAGTTCTGGGGCAGGTTTGGGTCTGAGGCGGAAGAGTTCTGGGGCAGGTTTGGGTCTGAGGTGGAGGAGTTCTGGGGCAGGTTTAGGTCTGAGGTGGAGGAGTTCTGGGGAAGGTTTGGGTCTGAGGTGGAGGAGTTCTGGGACAGATTTGGGTCTGAGGTGGAGGAGTTCTGGGGAAGGTTTGGGTCTGAGGTGGAGGAGTTCTGGGGCAGGTTTGGGTCTGAGGTGGAGGAGTTCTGGCCTGGGGCAGGTTTGGGTCTGAGGTGGAGGAGTTCTGGGGAAGGTTTGGGTCTGAGGTGGAGGAGTTCTGGGGCAGGTTTGGGTCTGAGGTGGAGGATTTCTGGGGTGATTAGAACTGAGGTGGAGGTTGAGGAGCCAGGATCGTGACACTTACTGCAAGACAACAGTGTTAGCCAACTGCACATCCACTCAGTTTGTATTTATTAATGAGTTAATTTATGTTTTCATGTGTTTATAAATGTCATCTTTAAGTAGGCTGCATTTGTTGTTTTTACTTTAGAAAAACGTCTGGTTGCAGTTGGACTGAGCTAGTCTGAACGGGGAAGAATTTTAACACACTTTAGAAAAACATAGTGTAAAATGAAAATATAGTTATTGATATTATTTTATGCCTGTGATGTAATCCAGTCAAAGAACAATAGTAACCTTGTATAGGTGTAGAGGAGTGAGCAGTAAAATAATAAAATAAGGATATCAGCACCAGGGACAGCGACACACTGAGTATGAGCTTCCACCCCTCCTCCCTCCTGGATGGGACCGACTGGTGCAGCTGTATTTTAACCATAATATCATAAGAGGTGCTGCTCCAGGGGCTCGGATCTGTGCTGATAGATATTTGATTGTTTGATAAGTTTTATGCTTCAGATAACCACATGTGTTGTTTTCTGATTAAGTAGCATTAGAATGTATTTTGTTTAAATGGAGCTTTAAACTGAGGCTGAAGTATTCTGTTCCATTAGTTATTTTATAGTTTAACTGTTAAAACATTCCAGTGTTTTCATACCTTCGGGGTTATTTTTAGTTATTATAGTTCATTTAGCCTGGAGGCGTTTTAGGTTAGTTATCCGTATGTTTTATATATTTGCGTTTGTAAATAGCACCGCCTCTTCCCGAGAGAATACCCGGTGGTGAAATAAATCCTTTGTTTGTTTTAACATAATTGCACACGTCTCCTTTATGTTACATCCTCTTTCACTGTTTTACATCTGGGTTGTAACAGTATCAGATGCTGTATGGAGATGTGACGGTGGTTTTGTTAGGCATGTTTCTGTTTTCCCAGTCGTATATTATCAGTCTATTCTGCAGCATTGCATAGTAATTATAATATCCATGCACATCCGTGGTGTAAATAGATTACAGTGATGCTGTTCATGAAGATCCATCTCCTCAATCAGAAATCCACCCTCTCTCTCTTTTCACTTTGTGAAGCTGAGAGCGAAGGTGAAAACAACACATCCTGTCTCTGTCAATCCTCACCTCATTCCTCAACATCTTTGCACCTTTTTTAAAAAACTGTCACTTACAAACTCACCCCAGGTATTTCTCTCAGCTTCTGTTTAAGATCCTTCATCAAGGACACTAAATGTTCTAAGTTTCTGATCACGGAAGGCTGTTGTTGACTTAGCAAACAGGAGAGAGCAGACTGTCTCAGCCAGTAGAAGCTAACCGTTAGCAACTCCACAACATGGTGGAACATTCAGACTTATTCTGAATTATTCTTAGTCTTATTTGTGAAGATAAAACATCAACATTGCACTTTTTACCTAAGAAAGAAGAGCAAATGAAGGCAGGGAAAGTGTTGTAATGCTGTTAGCCAATAAAATGAGAGAAGTTTTCATAGCATGACTATTAATGAAGACACACACACACACTTCTCCAGCAACTTTTTACTTCCTGAAACTGGAGTGCGAGAGCCTTTTTGTCACAGAAAACCACTCACGAGGCATTAAATCAAACCAGAGACCACAGCAAATATATTGAAATAACAAGTGTGTGACTCCTTTAGAAAATGTAACTAATACAATTTAAATAAATTTGCATTTTTTGTCAGTTGCATTAAAGGAACACTTGGCAGTTTTGGCTTGCTTTTAGCACCCCCTAGTGTTCATTAGTGAACGCGAAAGGTAAACTTATCTCCTCTCTGTGCGTCTTTTTAACACCTTAATCTAACTGCTGAAATGTCTCCTCAGCCTTCATTAGTGTCTACAGGAGCGGTTCATCACTAAATCAAACAAATCAGCTGTGTTCATGATCTAAAACATGCAGGAAACATGCTGGAAGCAGACTGCAGCACCAGGTATGTCAGCTCCACTTTACTAAGTCTAACAGAGACCAGACCGTTACCCTGGAGTTGCAAGTGCGGTATTCTGGCCACAGAGGGCGGTGGGGGTCTGAGTGACATTTCATTAACCCTTTAAAGGGTCATTTTAGCACAAACTGGCTCAAGAACATGATTTAAAAATATGAAAAAGTTACATAGTATGGCTTTAATTTTGTGATTTGGAGCAGAAATCAAAATTTAATTACAAATGTGATTATTTACAAAGTCCTATGAAACATAGGGAGGTTAAATTTCAGAGTCTTGTGTGATTTTTCCTTACATCAGTGGTCCGTGGACATGGAAACTTTCCTCTTGATGGTGGACAGTTAGGCTCTCAACCTTGAATTTGAATCAAAAATTTAAAAACATCAAACGTATTAAGATGCAGAATGATGAAACAAGGCAGCAGCCCTCACGCTCATGAGTACAAACAAAATGCACAAAGTTGTGTTAACACGCAGACGTGATGCTGGAAACATCTGCACGCGTGAGCTCTAAGACTGATGAAATAGACTTTTTAAAAATGTATTCAAACATTTCAGAGTCAAATGAACATATTTGGCTGAGTGCACAAACATAAACACACACGAGCTCTTATCGCATGTTTAATGTATTTGTGAACCCCACGCTGCCTGGCTAAGGCCATGTTTTTCAACCAGTCGGCTTTTGATCTGACTCCAAGGTTCCAGCTGGCTTTGAGGATGGAGGTCTCCCTCTTCTTGGCCAGCCTTTAAGGCCTCATGTTTGGTAATTAATGTGAAGCACCTTCCACATTCCATTACCTTGGATATAAAAAGAAAAGAAGTAAAAACTAGGTCTGCCATCTTTATGTGCATCATTAATTTGTTCTGGTTTGGTGAGCAAATAACAAGCGTAAGCTAACAAACGCTGAATAAATCCTCATCTGCTGGTCAAAGCCTTTTGTCTTGTCCCTCCACGCTGTCATAGGAACAGCAGAGGAGTCCTGTTTTCTACCTGAGATGAAAATAACGTGTTTATCTGTGGCTGATTGTGAGGGAAGGTCTCAGTGGAGAGAAGGAGCACCGCTGGAGAAAACTGGAAGAAAAGATTTTGGAAATGGAATAAAAATCAAAGCGGGAGAACAGAAGAAGAAGATGTGAGCGTTAAAGCAATAACACAGGGCTAAAACCTGCAATGATCAATACTTTTTCATCACAACATGAAAAGAAGTGAATGTGTAGCAGTTAGTGTAAATTCAATAAATTAACGGTATTTCAACTACAGTTGCATGTGGCATCTAACATTATTTAAAGATCAGGGCCTCGTTTATAAAGCTTACGCACAAAACGGGCTCTGAAACTGCGTAAGTGACTTTCCACGTAAACTTTGTGATTTATAAAGAAAAACTTGAATAAAAAATGTGTCAACTTTAAGCAAACTTTGGACCTGGCGTTAGCTCATATTGGAGATGTTAGATGGTAAAATCTTTAATTTAGGACACATTTTCAGACTTCAGACGAACCAGCAGCTCCCCCGTCCCTGAACTGAGAATAAAAATAATATCTGTAATTAAATATTTTGGTTTTATCGGTGCATGTTTTCAACGGTGCATGAATTGTGTGACGCGCACCAGTGTGTCCGTTGTTAATCCAGCTATAAAGTGAAACTCTACATCACAGCGGTGCACCTGCAGCGCGGTATGGTCTACTCAAGCCGGCTCGTTCCTGGGAGAATAAGCCTACAGGCAAAATTTCCTGCCTAAATCCCTTTTGGGATTAAATGCTTTCATTAAATGTTCCCCTTAGATATAGAAGAACGTATGAAAGCCCACTGCACACCATTTAGTGATGCTGTTATTGATTGTATCAATGATTATTGCAATCTTAGATTTTGAGGCTCTTATCACATGTTTAATACTATATACAACTGGAGGCGCCAGGCTGTCAGAGATAACTTGTTCCCTCAGAAACTCACCACACCAGTACGCCACCAGCTGACCAATGCTACATAAAAATCTATTTTCTTTTATTAATACATAGAGCATCCAAGCTCAGAGTAGACCTTTAATTTATCACAGTCACTTTTATTATGGCTGTATCACCCCATCTTCTTATGATGCACCCCAAGCATGCTACAATACCAGTTTACTGCATCTTGATTTACTGGGTTCAAGCATGTGTAGACTGGCAAAATGTCGAGGAATAAAACACATTCCCAAATAACTCTGACACAGTCGCGAGAGTAAAAAGTGATTTCAGACCAACAGCAAAATTCTTCAATTTGTTGAATAAACTGGGAAGCTTTCCTTCAAAAGCTGGCAGTTTTTTCAGATAATATCAAGTGACCCGTTGGGCTACTTCAAACAGCTCGGAGCTGTCAGTGCAGTGCAGCATCAGCACCACAGAAATAAATGGATGCATCCAACAGAATTCACAACTTGGTTTTGAGCCTTTCAGCTGCTGAGCAGCTTTTTCTTTTCTTTCTTTTTAGGGGTTTCCTGCATGTTGTGAGTTGTTTTTTGTGGGGAATAAAAGCTCTGATGTTCCTATTTCAGGGGGTAGACATTTGTCAGAGGAGTGAAGGTCGGAAAGACAGGATTACAAGTATTACTCATAAATATTCATAATGTGCAAACGTCTCTCCTCTGATTGGCTAACAGCAACGTGACTCTTCCACTGCCTTCTTTCACTATCAGGGGTAAAAAATGCGATTTTAATGAGTTACTTCCATAAATAACACAAGCCAGAACACGTTACGCCATGTTGTGGAGTTGCTAATGCTAACGGTTAGCTTCCACCAGCTGAGACATGCTCTGCTCTCTCTTGGCTGCAAAATTAATAAGCCTTTCACGTAATTTTGCAGTCACAAGCCAAAGCGGGCTAGCCTGGCCCGCCAGACTCTCCCTCTGTCTGTTCTACACAGCGGAAAAGTCTGGAAACTCAGAGGCAGCGAGCACCATGAGGGGCGGGACTAGCCAGCTCAAAAATAACCAATCCAAAAAAAAGGCGGAAATGATGACTTATGGTGCCACTCTGTAGTTTTTTTAGCTGTAGTCAGATGGCGTCAAAGGAGCGCTGCTAACAATCCCCCTCACTGTTCACGTCGAGCTGCACTGCAGTTAACCCCAGCTTTCCGGCATTTTTTACTTGTTGCTCCATTAGCGCAAGTAAAGGTGACGCCATGATAAGGATTTTAGCTGGGTAAGCATCTTCCTCAGTAGAATAAATGCAATGAATGGAGACCCATCTAAGATGGCGGCCGGCCACTACGGCAGCTCCATAGGCAGCACCAGTCCACAAGAAGAAAGGCTTTTAGCGGTAATCCTTGTTGTGGTTTTAAAGACATGTACAAGTCATTTAGAACAGAGGAAAGAGCCGCAGCGAGCTCCACTTCAGACGCCATCTTTGTTGTTTATGAGAAACTGAGCGTCGGGGTGTGTGACGTACGCTGCTCAGTGCTGACTGGCTCGGATAGAATTCTCAGGGGGTGGGGTTATTTGAATAGGAGCGTTACCAGACCCATTGCCTCCCATAAGGAAGCATTGGTATGGCTAAAGGTGGGCGGGACCATGAATGCTAATTTTCCTGTGATGTAGACGGGACTGGCTTTTTATAATTCAGTCATTTCCTGTCTATTTCCTTTCTGCCGTTAATGCAGGCGAGAGAAGAAAAGTTTCACGCTCATATGCAAGTCAGAGTGACCGATCGTATTTCAAAAACTTTAAACCTACTCAACGTCTCAGCTCGGATAATTAAACACTCAAAGAAAATAATAAAGTACATCTGGGTTTTTTTTTAAGATATTTGATTTTTTTTCCCCTTTAACCTGTGTTCAACACAGAAACAGGTCCTCTCAATGTATTGACTTGAATTCAAACACACACACACACAGGAGAAATTTACATTCAGTGGACTTTTCAAGCAGCGGATGAGCAAGGCAGCGTGCTCATGACCCTGACCGGCTCTTATCACCGGCACAGAGGCACAAACAAAGCTACAAATTAGTAATCATCTCTTCCACATCATCATCATTCAAATGAAGGCTGCGTCTGACGCAAACTGAGATGAGTGTGCAGACGAGCCTTTAGCAACATCAAATCTCGTGTCATCTTTAATGTAAACTGCTTTGACAGGAAATTTGTCTGTTTTGACACTTCATGAATAATTGTCAGTAAGATCGCTCATTTGGAAAGAGATGGGTTTAAAGAGACCGTCCCCGTGGAAAAATAAAATCACATAATGTTCCTCTTTTCTTGCTGTTTCCTTGTGTGAACTTTGGGGTTCAGAATTAAAGTTCATGTTGCCATCTTTTTGATGAAGCTCGTTTTCAGGGTCAAACGGGGTTAGTTAGAAAAGCTGCAGAACATTTTCATCCTCGTCTGGGTTTTCTACGCTGGCAGGATCATTTAGGAAATAAATCGCTGACCGCTAATTTCCTCTAAAGTGAACAAATAATGGCTCTTTCCTGGAATCTGTCCGATCAAGTTCTGTTTCTGACTCTAATGTGATTTCTTTGCCTTCTTTTCTTTCATGTCCTGCCTTTCTTTTGGAAGTAACCACAACACAATCAGTGGGAAGATTGCATCCATTGCCATCCTAGTCTCCAGACACTTGAAGCTGCTTGCATTATCAGCTTGATAACTGCTGCTTTTTGCTTTTGTGTAATTTTGAACGCATCTATGTTTGTCTTTGGTTTAAATCTTCCAGCATTATCTTTGATTTTGGTATCACTCTCATCACCTCTCCCCTCTCTTTGACACCTGTAAACATCACGACCATCACCACACACCAGAGCAGCGCCCTGATTGAAAACTGAGGAGACGAAGCGAGCAACAGTTCATGCATATCAAAGCAAAAGAGACGGATGTTGAAGAGTCTTTCATAGTAAACGTCTAAATCAGCTGTTGTAATTGTGCTACAATTGTCATGTTAGCATCTTGTGCATTCTGGACCATATGTTTGTAGTTGTGTTAAATTATCTTTTTGTCACTCCTGGGTTGGAGCTGATTATACATTCTTAAAGCTATTTTGGTTGTTTTCAAGCTGATTCTCCAAGGGAACGGCAAAGATCTTGTTGTGTTTTGCTCCTGCACAGAATGCACCTCATTGTGTGGGAGGATTTTGCTATTTTTAGGAGTGTTTCTGTGTAAAAGTTATAATTATTCCATCAATGGATTTGTTCTTCCCTGCTGGCACGGGTCCAGACCTTAACCCCATTGAGAATCTTTGGGATGTGCTGCAGAAGGCTTTTTGCAGCGGCCACTGAGCTGTAACTGGCAACAGCCATGAAGGTGATTTTATGAACTGCAGTTACCTAATTTTACCACATGGTGTCATTCCTACAAATCGCACCTTTAAATCTCATTGGAAAAAACAAGGTGGTCTAGATAAACCTGGCTGCACTCAGCTTTAAATGTATCCTATTTCTGTTTTTACCTGAGGGAAAAGCATCATGATGAATGTGCTGCTGGCAGCAGGGAATCAGAAGTGGATCATGTGAAAGTTCAGCTCCGAATGACTGAATGCACTCATTTGCAAAGAGGTGCAAACCTTATGTATCAGCTTATTTTCTTGTTGCTCCCCAAAAGACATATTCTCTTGACGAGTGGGTCTGCAGAAAAATCATTCATTTAATATATGGAGTCTGAGCTCTGCAGGGGCCCAAACACACACCTGTGTTCTCAGAGAACGTGTTGGTTCTTTATAGACCTAGTGTGTGCTCTCATAGCAAAAAAATGTTCCACCTAAATTAGCCACAAGCACATTACTTTGTTGTAATTATGATAAATCTCCAATCTGACGTCTCAGCTTGTTTGTGCAGCTGATGAATGAGGTGGCTTTAATTACTTATTGAAATAGCTGAAGCAAGTTGTAATGCAGCAGAGCGCCGCGCCACGAGGTATGCAACAGAGGAGAGGACTGCTTTTCATTTATATTACCTTTCCAAAATAAATTGAGTTGCAACTTTGTGTATATTTCACTTTAATAAAATGATGTCAGATTTCTGAGCATATTTCACAGGCTGGCAGCATGAACGGTGCTCTTATCTCCACTTCCTCCTCCAAGACAGGAAAAACATCCATTTCTGCAGCGGGAGCTTGAAGGCAAAATCCTCTAGTAATGTGTTTACAATAGCTGGCGAGAAAACACAAGGCCACAATTCAAACACATCAAGATGGGCCCGCTGTGGGGTTGATTACAATACATGAAAATCAAACTGCGCTTTTATCTGTTTCAGACTGTTATTATGGAAAACATCTGAAGCAACAACAATTTACGAGAAAGAAACAAACTATATGGGGAAAGTGCAAATTTTAGAGCTTTTTCTTATTCTAAGAAAAATATATCTTTTTCTAAGTGCACACGAGTGAAAATAAACAATGTCGACAATTGAAACATGGTTTTCACTTTTTATTTGTATCTGTAGTGACATAACAAGCAATGCAGCAATTCAGTGTGTTAGCAAATTAAATCATCAAATCAATTCATCAAGAATCTGGATAATTCCCTGTAACACTAGTGAGGTTTGAGTGGGACACAAGAGTGCAGGCATGAAGCAGCAGCAGGCAGGTAAAATGCAAAAAAGGTTTAATTACAAACCAAACCAAACTGGGAATAAAAAAAATACAAAAATGCACCACAAAGCAGGCAGAGCAGGATACAGGATAAAACAAGCAACAGCAGGAGAAGTTGGACTGGACTGACTGTGAAAGTGAGAGACTGATTAGTGATGATTACCAAACATGGAGCAGGTAAGTGATCACAGGAGCTGAGTAACGAGGAACTGTGGGAAACAATAGCCATCAATTCAATTCAGTTTATTTATATAGCGCCAAATCACAGGAGTCGTCTCAAGGCACTTTTCAGAGAAAACATTCAAAATACAGTTCAGTTCATTAAGCCAATCAGTAAAAAAGTTTCCTATGTAAGGAACCCAGCAGGTTGTATGGAGCCACTTGGGTCAGTGTCTTTACAACAATCCTCATACTAAGCAAGCATGTAGCGACAGTGGAGAGGAAAACTCCATTTTAACAGGAAGGCTGCTGAAAAAAAACACACAAGGAGATGATGACAGGAGTATTCACCAAAGCCTATGAATCAGAGACAGAGCTCAACTTTTTTTTTTCCTGGAAATCATGCGTGTGCTGTAAATATGGAAAACCCTGAAAGGCAATGTAATATTTTTTTTATATAAGGTTTTTTTTTTATGTTTCTTTAGTTCTATCCTACTTCTCATCCAACAATCAGCAAAAAAAGTGTTTATTTTTTCTTCTGTATAATTTCAACGTTTTTGTTTTTTTTTGCTCAGCAGCACTATTTCGTTTACCCTTCAGGAAAAAATAAATACACATTTTACCAAGACAAACAACACACTTTTTATTTTACCCTTCATGGCTGAACAAAAAAACCCAAAACTTTAAAGGAGAAAAAAACACATATTTTTCCATTGTCTTTCAGGGCTTCCATATTTATGCCCATGAATCATCAACATTTTAAACTGAAACAACTTTAAAGCAGGGTACTTTATCAAAGCTGAGGTATTCCCACTCCTTTATGCTAGAAACAATAAAATAACTTATGATTCATTTAAAAAAATGTGGGAAAGTGAAAATTAAATAAATAAAAGAACTGGACTTTATAGTATTTCAGATCATGTTGTGAAGTCATGCACAGACAACTGTTGTTTGACATTCTTCTAATTCTGAACCCTGTTTTGTGTCGGATGAGACAGAAATCTGCATGTTTCTGTTGGTCTCGTTGAAAAGAGTGATTGTGTGTAAAGCAAGTACTATTTAATTCTTGATAAATCAATAAATGTGTATTTATATAGCGCTCTACACAGCCCAAAAAAAGTAAAAGACTAAAATCTAGTTACCAAAAATAACAATGAAATGGGAAAAACAAATAAAAAACAGAAATACAACAGAACACAATAAGTGTCAGCGGCCGTACGGATTACAACCCTGACAGAAAAGGAATGTTTTAAGTTTACTGTTGTAGAGTAACAGGTGGTGTGTACGTCAGGGGGGCAGTTTGTTAGAAAAACACCTCAAAGGTTGTTTCTGCTCTGATGTGGAAATGCTCAAACCAGAGCATTTTCATTTATTGTCTGATATGATCCCAACATTGATTCATTTTTAGTCTTTTATTTTCTCCTCGTTATTTTCTGCCTTCCATCAAACATAACAAGCATTAGCAAGCTGTGTAACTGTAATAGCTGTCCCCATGAAACATGGTGGGTGCTGAGCTGTACTCGATCACGTGGCTCCAACAAAATATCAAAGACTTTGCCTCAAGGATCTTTTGAAGTAAAGTTATTTGAATTCCATCCCATTAAGCTCTCAATAGAACCACAGCTTTAAACATGGTCACTAACCCTGTTTCACATTTAGCTCTAAAGGTTCAAGGGCAGCACAGGAAGTTTAACATAGGTTCACTTCAACAGAGGAAATCTCACACCTGAATTAGCTCGTGTTTTAGGTTAGAACATGTGTTCAGAAACACTTAGATCTAATAATAATAATAATAATAGTGCTTTTCAGCTGCTTTTGTTTGGCGTACTGGAATAATCAAAGGTGATGAGCAGTAAGGAGTTAAAGTCAGACCTGAGCTATGGTCACTATAACTAGATCAGCGTTTTATCATCTTCATCAAATAGCAAGACTCAGAGGTGTCGTGTCCAGACAAGACCTAGAGAAACTCATTCATGCGTTCATCTCCAGCAGGCTGGACTACTGCAACGGTCTCCTGTCTGGTCTTCCAAAAAAAGCTGTGAAACAACTGCAGCTTATTCAGAATGCTGCTGCTAGAGTCTTAACAAGAACCAAGAGAACCGAGCACATCACTCCTGTTCTTAAATCTCTACACTGGTTACCAGTTAACTACAGAATCGAGTTCAAAGTGCTTCTACTAGTTTATAAATCACTCAAAGACATGGGGCCAAAAGATATGTCAGATCTCCTTCCAGCATAGACACCCAGCAGGGCTCTGAGATCCTTAGGAAGCAGTCAGCTGATAGAAACTCGGGTCAGAACCAAACAGGGTGAAGCTGCTTTAATGATAAAAAATATGTTTGTGAAGTTTGTTGCATAAAATCCCTCTCACACGAAGCAATTTCGACACTTTTATTCTTGGCATTTTCAGTACCTTCCAAAATAAGCCGTTTCAGGGCTCTGTCACTTTAAGAAAACAACCTGTAGCTGGCCACGCCCACCCCTCCAGCACTCAAGCCTTTATAAGCTAGGAAGCTCTGATACCTGGGAGATGCTCGGAGTAGAGCTGCCGCTCCTCCAGCCTGAAGAGGAGAGAGGTACGATTCTATGCTAACTTCCCAGTTTGTGACATCACAAACGGGGACTTTTTGAAATGGCTTGTTTTAGACACATAATTCCTAAAACCAAACACTGAGAAAACGGGTGGACAGGTGTTTCTTCACATTTGGAGTGTTTATAGAAGATGTAGCAGACCCACATGGCGGCAAAAAAGGATGCAACAGGTGAGTTTTGCTTTATACGTCCCCTGTAATATCTAGTCTAGTGAGCGTGTGGTAAGTTTTGAGACAGAACCATCAAAAAGTGATGAAGACACCATCTGTATCACTACAAACCTGTCAACAGCTGAAGACAGGCGAGACCAAGTCATGACAGGGTTGAAAAGCAAAACTCCACCTACACCCTCCACTATGATTAAACTGTGAGCCTTGTTTACATTCAAAAAGCTGTATATGTTTTAGAATAAACCAGATATTCTACTGGTTTATATCTTTGTCTCCTGCTCACCTAAGAGGTGACCTTAGGCAGTTTTTATATTTGTAGCCATAAGATAATATTATTACTTGATCATTCTTCGGGTTGTCCTTGGAGACCATAGATGGTTGAAAACAGTTCTCTGCCTTGAGCTAATGAGGTCTCACAAGAGTCCCTGTGATCAACATGGAGACATTAAACGGCTGCTTAATAAAGCTCTCTGAGGAAGAATAAGCTCTCTTCTGGACTCACTTTTTCTTCTTCTCACTTCAGCTCCACTTCCTCCTGTCCTCATTTTGGTGGTTTTCTCCTCATGAGCCAGTCCTGCTTAGCCCCTCTCGTCTCTGCTGTGATTTGTCTTTGTCTCGCAGAACATTTGATGTAGTTAGGCACAATGAGGATCTTTTACATCTGGGTCAAATTTCTGTCTCAGGATTCATTTTACATGAACTTACTTCCAGAGCTCCCCAACACCCCCACTCCCACCGCCATCATGTGTGAATGCACAGAAACAAAATACAGACCTTTTTAACACGCCACCAATCAAACATCCCCCATCAAGGACACACATGCACACACACACACACACACACACACACACACACACACATACACACAAAGAGGGCATCCTTATTTTGCTGTTTTAATATGCGAGCAAGGGAAGAGACGAAAGGCATCGTGGTTATGATCCTGGAGGAGCAGAGTAATTTGCTGAGAAGGGGGAAGTGGATGATTTGGATGTGTAGATAATTAAATCCTGGCCTGTGAGAGGACTAATGATGAGATTTTCTCGGAGCTGGTCGACCCTATCGCTTCATCTGAGCTATGAAAATAGCACTGACTGCGAATCATGCTGGCACATTTATTCATCACTCAGCAGTTCGCTCCCTATGTGGAACCTCTTCTGGGACCACAGCATGTCTACATGTAACCCAGTTTGAACCTGACTGCCGCCAGTTCCAAAGCTGAGCATGAAGATGGTCTGATGATGACTGCTGCTGGTTTTTATGCTTCTTGGCTTCTTTGAGGAAGAGATTTCTCACTAGTGACCAACAGAAATATGGAAAGGTATTATGGAATTTGTTTATGAAATAACAGCTAATCAAAAAGTGACTGTTTTGCATCAAGGTATATGTCGTACACACCAGGGGTCTCGTTTATAAAGCTTGCTTACAAAATGGGGTCTGAAAGTTGCTTAAGTTGTTTTCTATGCAAACGTTGAGGTTTAGAAAAGAAAACTTGGTGCACCATTTAAAGCAAACTCTGACCTCTGTGTGAGCACATTTAGGTCACGGGGAAACTGGCAGAGCAGCTGATGAGATGGCAAAATGGTGAATTTAAGCCACGTTTTCAGACTTGTAGATCCTACAACCCCCCCACCCATCTCTGAACTGAGAATACAAATTAGAAGCTGAATGAATTTTTTTTGCTTCTAAGATATGACACTACACTCATACGTATTGGTGCATTCATTGTATGACGCGTGACAGCGCATCTGGTGTAAATCAAATTATGAATCAAAACGCCGCACTGCTGTGGTGCTCCTGCAACGATCTTGGGTTTCCTTAAACTCGCTTATTTTATCGTGAGTTACCCCTCCTTTCCACCGGACACAAAAGCGCCGTGAAACAGGCGTGAAATTACTGCTAAATGTACTTCGCTGCAATTAGCCGCTGTTATAGTGGACGAGTTCCTTTCCACCGGCTGCAAAGTAGCATGTTTTGAACGCGTCCCAGAAGCATAAAGTTGAGTTGCTTAGTCTATTTGTTATGCCTCCAGACTGCGGTTCAATTCGGTCCAGACAGAAAGTCAAACATGAAAGCAGTGTAAAACATCCGCAAAGTTTCAAAATAAAAGTCACAAGCAAATTTCCAGTAAAAAACATACATTTCCTGTGAAATCTTTGTAGCCAAAGTAAAAAGAACAGAAAATAAACCAAAGACCTTTTTGGATACATGTTGCCGTCTATCTCCTAATCATATGAACTTCTGAAATCCTGAGTGGTGTTGCAGTTCTCTTGTGATTTTGTGACCTCTCAGGACCAGCTGGGTGGAACACTTTTGCTCCCGTTTTGCACCTGAAATGTTCCCGGTTGGAAGGGAGGTCAGGGGTAATATGCCTCTATTACGTTACATGCCGTTACACGTCTGGTGGAAATGAGGGGTTAGTCGACAGGGGGGTTATTTTTTTAACAATATATTACATTTTCTACCTAAATCCCCTTTGGCTTAAGTTAAATGTTCTCAGTAAAAGTTACCTGAGCACCAAAATGCAGCCATTTTGGATGGCGTTGATTATTGCCATCTCCCTCTGTGCCTCCTTCTGACCACTTCATTTTTCTGTTTTAAGTAGCTTTTAATTTGAGTACATTTTATTTAAGATACTTTTTACTTTTACTTGAGTAAAATTTTAGAAAGGTACATATTTCTTGTACTTGAGTAAAATTGTATCCAAGTATTTTTACTTTTCCTTAAGTAGGAACATTTTGTACTCTTTGTGCCTCTGGTGAATATGCACGAGTCTTTTCTCATGAAAAAAATATCAAATCCCATCTCACCCTCTGCGGGTGGTCTCATCCTTCCAAGCTCGGGTCCTCTACCAGAGGCCTGGGAGCTTGAGGGTTCTTCAGTATCTTAGCTGTTCCTAGATCTGCACTTTTCTGGACTGAGATGTCTGATGTTTTTCCTGGGATCTGCTTTAGCCACTCCTCCAGTTTGGGGGTCACTGCCCCGAGTGCCCCGATGACCACGGGCACCACCGATGTCTTCACTCTCCAGGCTTTCTCAAGTTCTTCTTTGAGGCTCTGGTACTTCTGTAGTTTCTTGTGTTCCTTTTTCCTGATGTTGCATCACTTGGTGTTGCTACGTCAACCACAACGGCTGTCCACTGTTGTTTGTCCACCACCACAATGTCCGGTTGGTTCACCATCACCATTTTGTTGGTCTGGATCTGAAAGTCCCACAGGATCTTGACTCGCTTGTTCTCTACCACCTTAGGGGGGGTTTCCCACTTTGACTTTTGGGGCTTCCAGTCCATACTCTGCACAGATGTTCCTGTGTACACTATGCCAGCCACTTGGTTGTGGCGTCCCATGTCTGCTTTCCCTGCCAGCATCTGACACCCTGCAGTTATGTGGTGGATTGTCTCAGGGGCTTCCTTGCATAGCCTACATCTTGGATCTTGTCGGGTGTGGTTGATCTTGGCCTCTGTTGCTCTGGTGTTCATGGCCTGTTCCTTTATGCAAAAAAAAAACATTATATATATATATATATATATATATATATATATATATATTTATATATATATACATCCATCCATCCATCCATCCATTGTCTTCTGCTTATCCAGAGTCGGGTCGTGGGGGCAGCAGCTTAAGGAGGGAGGCCCAGACCCCCCTCTCCCCAGCCACTTGGGCCAGCTCCTCCGTGGGAATCCCAAGGTGTTCCCTGACCAGCCAAGAGACATAGTCCCTCCAGCGTGTCCTGGATCTCCTCCCGGTTGGATGTGCCCAGAAAACCTCACCAGGGAGGCATCCAGGAGGCATCCTAATCAGATGCCCGAGCCACCTCAACTGGCTCCTCTTGATGGGGAGGAGCAGCGGGTCTACTCCGAGCCCCTCCCGGATGACCAAGCTTCTCACCCTATCTCTAAGGGAGAGCCCAGACACCCTGCAGAGAAAACTCGTTTCGGCCGCTTGTATCCGCGATCTCGTTCTTTCGGTCACTACCCAAAGCTCGTGACCATAGGTGAGGGTAGGAACGCAAAATTCACTGGAGCCCCCCCCCCCCCCCCCCCCCCCCCCCCCCCCCCCCCCCCCCCCCCACACACACACACACACAAACACACACGCCGCCACCAGAGGACTGCCCTCTGACTCAGAAAGGCATGTCAAGTGTTCAGGTCAATTGTCACCAAACCAAACACATTACAAAACACACACATACTTCATGTCCATAATGCTGTACATTTATTTAAATAATAGTAAAGCAACAAAATGTGCAAATTTCTTCACAGCTTATTTCAAGACACTTCTATTTAACAACAAAAATGAAGCTAAACATACTGAAAATAACTGGAGGAGCAAGGAAATAATAAAACCTGTAATAAGGTTACAGGAACTGAAAGTCTAGGATAAAAAAAAGATAAACTAAGAAACAAATCAAACTGAACACCAAGAACAGGATCAAAATATTGTTTCTCATTTTTTAACAGTAAAGTGGTGCAACACCTTCACTAGAAACACCACAGCTGCCAGGATAAAAGTATACACTCAAAATAGAATCAGAAAAATAACTATCAGAAAGCTACAATGTTTTGTGCAAATTATCACTAAGAATGTTATATTTAAAAAAATAAAATAAAACAATAATTAACAAATAAATAAAATGCAAATTCACCTGAATGGAAGGTTTCTACTTTGTTTTACTTTGTAAAATCACAGCCACATTTTACAGTGCAATCCATCTGGCCTTCCTTGCTGCAAAGTCATCAATGACATCCTGATATGAACTCTGAGCAGAATACACTCACCTGAACAACCAGCAGTAGTTAGTGGCAGCGAGGGGAGGGGGCTGGCAGGAGGAGCAGCATGCTCTTGTGTTTCTCTGGTGGCTCGAGGTTCATAAACATTTTGAGAACAAAAGAGAAAATATATTTATTGGATATTTCATGGCATATCATGTCATTCTCACATGTCAAACTATTTTAATCATTACAAGTATTTACTGACACAATAGATGCACCTGAGGAAAGCAGAGAAGCTGAGGTGCTTTGCTGATGCTGGACAGACCCAGATACTTCAAAGGTGAACCTAAAATTATTTAACAAACAAGCATATTTTCAGCAATGTTTAAATCAAAAGGATTTCTCAAACATAATTATTATTACATTACAAAGAGTTTCTGTTTATCTTTAACAGAACGTGTATATTATCCAGGCATAATGGAGAAATATGCTTAAAAACTGTTTCTGTGCACCGCTTATTGCCCTGAGGAAACTCCTGTAATTTACCCCCCCCCCCCCCCCCCCCCCCCCCCCCCCCCCCCCCCTTCCAGGCCTATTTACTCAGAAATTTCCCAGACTTTTTTTTTTTTAGAATGACTTTTAAAATGTGTTCAAGGGCGGCACATACAAATTTGCCTTTCTTTCTCATTCTGGCACATTTATCTGATGCTCTTTACATTATCTTTGTGAACTAAACCAATCAACTAAACAAAGTCCCACACACGACCACTGCAAAGTGTTTGAACTCACTGGATTAAAAAGGAAAACTTGTGTAAAGTGTCCTAACAACAGTGGAGAGAAAATCTCTTAGATGTTATTTTTCTGTCAGCTGTATTTTCTTGCCACTCATTGGTTTTTATCTTTGTTCCGTGCAAAATGATTTTCCTGCAACGCGGTAAAAGGTGTTAAACACGGGGACAACAACTGACCTCAGCTGTCCAGAGATAATGTAAGTAATAGCAATTCTTCTTGAAAACAACAATCCAGTTCAGTTTAACACTGGTCAGTTTCAAAGGCACTGTGTGGGATATTTGTTCATTCAGGGTGTGTCACGGAGGCCTGCTGTAGCAGCACTGATGTAGCATTACAAGTTCAAGTTAAAGTCCCAATTATTCATCACACACTGGTGAAATTACATCTCTGCATTTGACCCATCCCCGTGGTGGGGAGCGGTGAGCTGCAGCTGTGGCCGTGCTCGGGAACTATTTGGTGGTTTAACCCCCCAATCCAACCCCTTAGTGCTGAGTGTCAAGCGAGGAGGCATTGGGTCCCATTTTTTCAAAGTCTTTGGTATGACCCGACCGGGAATCGAACCCTGATCTCCCAGTCCCGGGGCGGACACTCTACCACTAGGCCACCGGAGTTTATTCCTTTTGTGTTCACTAGTTTTGTGTTCCCCATCAAAAGTGACCACCATGATCTGATTACAAATCAGTGATAATAAATGGTTCATCCATTTCTAGAACATCAACTTGTGTTCTTAGGAACAGAACAACTTTATGTCTCCTGCTCAGCGAGGCCCTCCCCATCACTGCATTGTTCCACATCTGACATTTCTTGGTCTGGATCATATTCTGTGTGGTCTTCAACTTCTGACATTTCTTTTCCCGAAGCAACTTCCATACCAGGTTCTTGGCCTCTGTCCTCATCACCAGTGATCCAAGATGTGATCAAGAGCCTCAATAACAGGGCATCACACGGCCTCAGAATGAACTGGGATCAAACAGCCTTCACTTATCAAAGCAGTGAGAAGAGCTTTATGTATGAACGAAACGATGCTGCAGTCGTTGAGCATCCAGACTGGTTCTTTTAGAGAATGATTCTGTTAAAGCTGCTATAGCACCCTCTTTGGGCCATGTCCTCCGGATACTGGAACCCACATTGCCAGAGTAAACGAGATGGCGCTAAACACCAGCTGCCGTTTTCTGCATTCAAACATCGTTTGCCGTCAGATTGGAGGGAATTTTAGGTTATTAAAGCAGTTCAGAGTTTAAAAAGCGGTAGGTATGAAGTCTCACAATGTTTTGCTAGAGTTAAGGGAAGCCTTGCAAAGCTCTGGGAAATCCGACACGGCAAGTATTAACTTTTCCTTCATGTTTGCCCGGAGATGTAGCATCCTGTCCGCTCATTGGTCAGTCAGTGAAACCTCCGTTGATTGGTCCTTGTCCGAGCGACAGCGATGAAAATTTGAAAAATTCTCAACTTTCTGGGATTGCGTCGCTGGCTCGCGTGTGCACGACACATGCACGAGCGCAAAATTTCACATGCACGTTTTTTGCGTTTCGCTTAGCAGGAGGGAGACCCGCGATTATCGCTTTGTCGCGCTTGTCTCATTGAAAATGAATGTAGGAGAGGCGATGTCGCCTCCCGTGTGTCGAGCCCATAAGACGTGTTATTGGTGGAGGTTTTTAGACAAATGCGAGAGAACCACTTCATCTATTTTTTTTTATCTCCACAAAATATTTATAGCTATGTTAGAATGTTGTTATGAGGCAGGAAAAATGTTTTCAGCTAGCTCGTTTTGCAGATTTGATATTGTAGCTTTAAGCAAGGACCTCGTGGCCTACATTGGTGATAAATTGCAAAATGATTTGAATTTCCACAGTTTTACAAGTTCCTTTTCTTTCACTTGAGCAGCTAAAATCTTCAGAACATTTTAAAAAGATTTTGACTTTTCTGGTCAAAGAGTCATTGAAGTCCTCTAAAACCCAAACGAAGCCCATGTCATTCTAGTTTCTGGGCCATTGTTGAGAGGGTTTGGTGACCAAATTGAAAGTAAATTGAGAGTAAACTCTTAACAATTAGAGAACTTTTGCTATGCATAAAGTGAAAATTTGCGTAATGGTATGTAATATTGGGACTTAAATGGTCACAGCTGAGACGGGTATGTGAGCATCTAAACACTAATGATCTGTTTGAGGAATTTCAGTCAGGTTTTAGAGAGTATCACAGCACTGAAACCGCATTAGTGAAAGTTACAAATGATATTCTCACGGCCTCAGATAAGAATCTTGTGTCTGTTCTGGTCTTGTTGGACCTCAGTGCTGCTTTTGACACAGTCGATCACAATATTCTCTTAGAAAGGCTTGAACATGTTGTAGGGATCAAAGGAACAGCGCTAGGCTGGTTTAAATCTTATTTATCTGACAGATTTCAGTTTGTTCATGTACATGAGAAATCTTCTTCATACTCTAGAGTTACTTGTGGAGTACCACAGGGTTCAGTACTTGGACCAATTCTTTTCACTATATATATGCTTCCAATTGGTAAAATCATTAGACAACATGGGATAAACTTCCACTGTTATGCTGATGATACTCAGTTATATTTATCCATAAACCCTGATGAACCTAATCAGTTAGGTAGATTACAGGCTTGTCTTGAAGACATAAAAATCTGGATGACTCTAAACTTTCTGCTGTTAAATCCAGACAAGACTGAAGTTATCATCTTTGGACCAGAACCTCAGAAAAGGAAACTGCTTAGTCAATCACCTAATCTAAACGGTATTAAATTAGCCTCCGAGAACAAAGTAAAGAACCTCGGTGTAATCTTTGACCAGGACATGTCATTCAAATCCCACGTTAAACAGGTTTGTAGGATTTCCTTTTTCCACCTTCGGAATATTGCTAAGATTAGAAGCATCCTTTCCAGGAGTGATGCTGAAAAACTGGTTCATGCATTCATTACCTCAAGGTTGGATTACTGCAATTCATTACTATCAGGAGGTCCACAGAATGTAGTC
The DNA here is from genome assembly GCA_006937985.1 of Aphyosemion australe. NCBI lineage: Eukaryota > Metazoa > Chordata > Actinopteri > Cyprinodontiformes > Nothobranchiidae > Aphyosemion > Aphyosemion australe. Next base: position 1,464,523 of record SSNS01000058.1, on the reverse strand, counting down.
AAAAGTCTTCAGCTGGTCCAAAATGCTGCAGCTAGAGTTCTGATGAGAATTAAAAAGAGAGACCACATCTCTCCTGTTTTAGCTTCCCTACATTGGCTGCCTGTTAAATTCAGAATAGATTTTAAGATCCTCCTTCTCACATATAAAGCTCTTAATAATCAAGCTCCATCATACATCAGTGATCTGATTGTTCCATATGTTCCTAACAGAGCACTTCGCTCTCAGACTGCAGGTTTACTGGTGGTTCCTAGAATATCTAAAAGTAGGATGGGAGGCAGATCTTTTAGCTATCAGGCTCCTCTACTGTGGAACCAGCTCCCAGCATTAGTGCGTGAGGCAGACACCTTGTCTACTTTTAAGACTAGGCTCAAAACTTTTCTATTTGATAGGGCTTATGGTTAAATTCTGATGTTAGCCCAGGTTTAGACGAGTGGGGAGCAGAGGGAGGTGGAGTGTACAGAGGGGACTACTGTCGTTAAAGACTTCTCCCTGGCCCTGCCTCCCACATGCCTCCATCTAAAAGGCTAGGTTATCCTGAGTTATCTCTGTAGTTATGCTGCTATAGGCTTAGACTGCTGGAGGACATACTGACCACTTTCCACACTCTGCTACTCTCTTCTACCACCACTCTCTAACTGCATTATTTCCTGTTATTCCAGCTGTTAACTTTATTTTCTCTCTAAGTGTTTTTCTCCCCAGAAGAAGCTACACTGGCGTTCTGCTGAGCTGTGGTGGCCTCATGGAGGGGGCCATCGGCTGGCACACTGCTGCCAACCACCTAACATTCTCCCTTTCCTGATATTACATCTTACTTTCTTTAACATAGAATGTGCTACTATTAGTTCACCTATTGAATTAATTATAGATTCACTCAGATAAAGACAATAAAGTTTCTCTTACTCTTACTAAATAGAACTTCTACTAAGAAATCACAGTGTAGCCATAGAAACACTACTTGATATATGTGGTGTGTGTGTGTGTGTGTGTGTGTGTGTGTGTGTGTGTGTGGGTGTGTGGGTGCGGGGTGTGCCTGTGCCTGCTCTGTCTTCTCAACCCCCAGTGAGCCGTAGCGGATGGCTGCTCATACTGAGCCAGGATCCTCTGGAGGTTTCTTCCTGTTAAAAGGGAGTTTTCCTTCCCACTGTCGCTAAATGCTTGCTTAGTATGAGGATTGTACCAACACAATGACACTAGTCAGTGTCTTGATGCAATCTGCTGGGTCCCTTATATAGGAAACTTTTTTACTGATTGGCTTATGAACTGAACTGTATTGGAATGTTTACTTTGTGAAGTGCCTTGAGACGACTCTTGTCGTGATCTGGCGCTATATAAATAAACTGAATTGAATTGAATTGAATTGAACCTTAAAGAAAGATTTTCATGGGGGTTGCCATGGTAAAGGGAAATTAGGGATTGAGGTGATTTTCTACCTGGGACAAGGAGTATGTCCACCCAAAAAGTCAATTTTATACACCGAATGACTAACATATTCATTTTTATGACTGCCATTTTGGACTAATTACAAAAAAAGCTGAATTAAACACGCTCATTTCAACAAAATTGATGAAAACTTATTTTGTTTGTTCAGTCTTGCGTGGTCAAAGTCATGGGATCTCATGTCAATTAGACTGAAGGAAGAAAAATATGAAAAAACGTATCCAACTTTAGATAATTATGGTACTGTATAATACCGTGCACCCTGTGATTGGAAAGGTCAAATTATCAAAACGAGCTTGATGTGCAGTCTAAATGTGGGTTTTAGAAATAAATCAGTGACAATTATACTGATCAGATATTTGTTCTGACATTATAAAGAAAAACGTAATCAGACCTGAACACGATATTTAATTAACTTCAGCAGATGGCGTCCAAAAATAATGATATTTAAGACTGCAGGGTATAACTCGCTAAAAATATTTATAATTGATGTAACAAAAAGTAAAGTTTTTATTCCCACACTGGAAAACAAACATATCAATAATGTCTTAACCCTGTGACTTCCAGCTATTTTATTATTTCACTGCAGTTGGTTTGATTGTGTAGATAAACAACAGAAAACCCACCAGAGGAGCTGACATGAGGTCAGGACTGTTAGGCAAAGCTTTTCTTAACACTGATCTCTTGCAGGAATTCTCTTCCCAGTTGTCCCAGTGTTGAACTAATTATGTCTTCTGCAGGGCAAGGATCAGTGAGAAGGAGGTAAGCAGAAGTTAGTGTCAGAATAAGAAAATTAACAATTTATTTTTTATAGCATTAAGAAAACAAACCCCTAAGAGTTGAACATTTATTAAAAGTGACCTACTATGTAAATCTGACTCTTTGGATGTTTTTTTGCTGCCGTGTGGGTCTCCACACCTCCAAACATTAAAAAAAATCAATTAATTTTCTGTCTATTTGGTTAAGGAATGCCTAAAACGAGCTGTTTCAAAAGGTCCCCGATTGTGACATCACAATAAGGAAAATTTGCTCCCTTGTTGAGTCCCTAACCACCAAAATTGTTGATGTTACGACATTTTTGTTCAGCAAGCTGCAGAAATTAGAATTAGATCAGCACCTTTGTATTCTGCCCTTTCCACATGTGATAAACACTCAGCCTATCAGTGGATGGGTGGGCGTGGCCAGCAAGCTTGGTCCTCTTAAAGTGTGTTAAAGTCTCCCATAAAGTGACCTCTCTCACATAAAACCGCTGAAATCACTTTATGTGAGAGAGATTTTGTCCAAAGAACATCATATGTATTGCATCAACCATAGAACTATCATATAAAAAATCTTAATATGTCTCCTTTAATATAGGTTGGTCTTTCATTGGAGCCAAAGGCGATGCCTCCTGCTCTGGGTTTATAAAGGTGTGGCATGAAGTGTTATTGCAGCAACTTTATGAGCGATATTAAAATCTGTCCCTGTACATGCATCTGAGTCTGTGGTGAAATGGGCATCAGTCTGGTGCAAAGAGGGTGGAGATATAACACGCTGAGTGGGAGAGGCTGGTGAAAAGAGAAGGTGAATAATGTGTGGGAGGTTGGGTAAATAAGAAAGGGACACAGCGTCTGAGAAAGATGACAAAAAAGAGATAAATGAGAATAATGTTTGCTCTCAGCAATCGTTTATCCTTTTTCAGAGGGTGTCGAAGGATGAAAAGAAAACGGGTAAAGATTAGAAACGCACCAGGCGAATAATTTGTTCACGCTACACTTGAATGCTCCGTTACAGCAAATAAAGATGTAATCAGACATGTTTAACCAGTGTGAAGTGTTCTGGCGTTGTCTCTGTCTGCTCTTAGACATTTAAAATACCTACAGTGTTATCATGTGAGGTGATCGCTGCATTCGTGGAGGATTCATTATAGGGAGCTTCCTCAAAAGCAGTTTCATAAGAGTGGATATAAAACGTCTGCCCCAAGTGGAGGAGTTTAGGTATCTCAGGGTCTTCTTCACGAATGAAGGAAAGACGAAGATCAATAGGTGTCTACAGTGATGCAGGTGTTGTACTGGTCTTCTTCTTCTTCTTCTTCACATTGAACCGACTGTAGGAAACAAGTGAAAGATAAGAGGAAGGAAAATAAAACAAAAGTCTTTTAACCCTGGAACCTCACCATCTGCCTTTATGTTGTGCATAAACCAGTTGGAGGAATGGATTTTTGTTTTTTTTTCGGTTGTTAAAGAGGACCTACGTGTATTTAGGAAACCATAAAACCAAAAGCTCTGGCAAGCCAGCGTCTGAAAAAGTCTAAACAATGAATCCCAACAGGAGGCCATAACTGAAATAGAAGGGAAAGATCACACCAGACCTGGTGAACAGATGGAGAAACAAAAGTAGAGGAAAGACAAAGCTAAACACGCATACATGGGTTGGTGCAACATTTGACAACAACAACAAAGTGACTGAACAGAGAGCTGGGTATGTACGACACGAGGGAAACATATTTTTCACTATTAAACATTTATAAACGCAACAGAATACTCAAACATGGATTCTAACCACGTATAAACAAAACGTTTTACTCCAGAGGGAATGATAAATCTGTCTCTCTAAGCAATCGTCCAATAAGATCAACAGACAGCCTTTCCACTGCATATGTGAGCGGCGTGTAACGTCATAGATGAGTTTCACCCATCCTTCCAGAAGCGTTTCAGGGGCAAAATGGAGCCAAAGCGTTCCACGCAGCTGGTTCGGCAAGGTCATGAAATCACGGGAGAATTGCGACATCACGTGTGTTTTCTGAAGTTCACACGATAAAAAACAAGGAGAAAGACGGCTGCATGTAAAGGTCTGTTTTACTTTCTGTTCTGTTAACTTTGACCACAGAGGTTTCACAGGACGACGTACATTTTTTTACTAGTTAAAGGTGAAGTGGACGATGTTTCTGAATTTCAGGGAAGAACCGCCCTCTCCACGTTGCGCAACACTACCAGCGCCTGTAAAAATAGCATGCAGAACGTTAGCTTACCTCTCAAGCAGAAATCCAGCAACAGCGGCGTCTGTGGGGAGCGGACCGGACCGCGTTTGCCTCTTGCTGGTTTCCGTGAGAGTGCAGGGGTGCACAGAGTGTGCAGGAAGTGTAAACTAATCGGCTTCACCAGAAATTGACAGTTATGCCGACCAATGGTTTAGGTGATCCACCCACAAGAAAAAGATCGAATGCTTCACCTTTAAGCAACTGGAGATTTGCACGTGACTTTTATTTTGAAAGTTTGGGGATGTTTCACACCGATTGGTGTTTGACTTTGTGCCTGACCCAATCTGAACTGTTGAGTTTGACGTGTTAGGCCCGGAATATACTTGCGGATTAACGACGCGTACGCGTGTTTAAAATGGCTGCCACGTGTAACTTGTGTTGATTTGAAGCGTCATTTGTGTGTCCCCTAAAATTAACGCAACACGTCCAAACGCTGCAATATACGAGTAACCAGTAGGTGGCGTCGACAAGACACACTCGCCATGGCGACTCCGCCTCTGGTTTAGAGGTCTTTTATACTATCTATGATACCACTGCTGTTTTCTTTTCTGCTGTGTTCTCAAAATTAACCAGTTACTGATCTCTTCTATTGACGCCATGTTTGTTTTGGTTGTACTCACAAACCCAGTTCTCTACTGTGCCCCCTAGTGGAACACTCCAGTACTACATGCCGTGCAGCGCCATGCAGCGTCGTGCAGCGTCGTGCAGCGTCGTGCAGCGTGTGTCAACGCGAGGTTAAACAGCAAGTATATTCCAGGCCTTAGACTCGAAACATAAGCAACGGAACGGAACCCATCCACTATAACGGCCGCAAAGTACGCTTTGCGGCCGTTTTAATTTACTTACACTTCCGGTGGAAATGAGTGGAAAGTGTTGGATGGTGACCAAAATGCAAATGCTGTTGAGAAGCTACGAATTAAAAAACGGACTCTATCATTTTATCCACTTTCATGAGGAGATTTCTTGTGCAGCAGGTCTGCAAAGGATAACCTTTTAGCAGCCATTATTTCCTAATTTACAGTAGGATGTGTTTTTGTGTTTGGATGATTATGAGTGAGAACCAGAACCGGCCTGTGTGCTCTCACAAAAAAAAGAGATGTGCAATTAGTAACTCAGAAACAAACTGACAAATAATTTTAGGAATGGTTTTTGATGCGCAGCCTAATCAAAAGCTGTGATTTGATGTTCAGTGTTTGATTTCAGATAATATCACACTAGAAATTCACGCTGTTTATTTCATAAAGTGTCAACAGAACACTCATCAGTGAGTAATATCAGGAGGATTTGGGATTAAAAACTTCACAAATGTTAAATTGGGAGAAAATAGCTTCACTGAGTGTGAGTGGAAGCTTGATTTATCAGATTTTTTTATTTCTAACAAAAATAAGAGGTTATATAACAGCCAAGCAGACAAAACAACTTGTATAAGAGAAACAAAAAATATAGGTAGGATTTTTTATGTTAACATTTCCTTTGAACAGGAAAAGTTTATTTTTTTACTCCCGCTTTCATTTTTTCGTGGCACTGAACTCCTGTTTTAGACACGCTTCGCATTAAGCTTATTGATTTACTTTCACCATCGGGAAGGCTGGAGCTATTCTCAGATCCCAAAATGTCAAACTCTCCCTATTAAAGCAAAACACAGTGTCATTGAGATGTTTTATAGCTTATTACTCGCTGCTGAATTATTCCTGCCTGTCAAACCTCACCTTTGTCTTCCGTCATTTTCCATAACTCATGTCCTTTTCCTCATCTGATTCCCTTTGCGTCTCTCTCTCAGAGGAGTAGCTCTGCAGATGCACGCGGGACTGATGCTGCAGCTGAGAGGCCGGTGATGGACAGAGACGTGATGAAGGTCACCTGAGGGTGGCTTTAGGTACAAAGATCAGGCTCAGACTGTCAGCCACAGATTCACTCATGTGATGCGTTCAATAACACCCAATAAGCTGCTGGAAAAAAGCACAGCGTAATATGTTCTCTCAGACTCCCCAACATGATACCAAATTTCAGCTCCTCTCTCAGTGGAGTGTAGCCAGGGCTTACAGACAGATATATAAAAGCCAGACCTCTGTGGTGAAGTATTGGCTTGAGTTTAGATGAAGCAAGCTTCGCTTTTTAATTTGGTCTTCAATGTCAGCAGCTGTACGGCCCTCTGCAGCTCAGCTCTAAAACAACAAGAGACGGTGGCAGATTGATGCTGTGTGTGGTTGATGTGTACACATCATTTATCTAACACACAATCCTGCCAAGGACCAGAACTCACTCAGTGAAACCACCTTTCCACAGACTCTACAGGGGATTGGAAGTTGGTTTTTATTTGATGCAATTTTGATTTATCGTCCCAAATAAAACATCAAGCAACCTGGAGGTTTTCATCTTTTAACTTCCATGCTGCGGTCAATGCCGCCAAAGATGTCTTCCAAGTCACCGGTTCAACTCCCAGTGCATCTGATGGTCAGCTTGATAACTGACCTCTCCACAATCCTCAGCACAAACAAGGTTTTCCTTTAAAATGATGAAAAATGATGATGTTTTGGTGGCAAGTTTTACATTTTGAATGATAAGGGCTAAAGATAATTAGCTCCACTACTAATTTATACTGCATGTAACCAAAGAATCATATATAAGGAGGAGACTGACTGAGAAATGTATAGCACTGGTCACGCTGAAAGATAATAGACGAGGAAATGCTCAAGTCAGAAAAGCAGACGGATCTACGTCACTCTGTAAATCTGCATTCATGGACTCACCCATCTTGGCTTGCGACTGCAGACTGCTGTTGATTTCACCGTTGTGAGGAGAGAGCAGAGCATGTCTCGGCTTGTAGAAGCTAGCTGTTAGCATTAGCAACTCCACAACAAAGCGGATCACGTTTAGGCTTGCGTTGTTTGTGGAGATTAAACACCAATGTTGCATTTTTTACCCAATAACAAAGGGCAAACAAACAAAGCTGAAAATTCGCATTGCTGTTAGCCAATCAGATATCAGACATTTGCATATGATGTATTAATGAGTAAGACTCGTTTTTCACCCCCTCCTTCTTCTTCTTCCACCTCTTGAAGGGTGCAGTCGCTTTTCTTTCTCCTCCCTTATCTTCTGAAGGCTCTTTGTCCTGTCTGACTGTCTCTACAGAGTTTCTCTGCGTTGCTTCTGAAATCTGGAAATTATTAAATTATGGATCTGGTCAGCTGGTTTTTCAATGTGATTGACAAGATTTTTTCAACAATAAGATTGGAGCAGGGGGCTCCTTCATATTCGGATGGAACGCACCCTGTTAGGCATATTTTGAATTCCTGGAAGAGGTGGATCGTAATATGCCTTTCCCAGCTTTCCGTGGAGGATACAGAAGATTTTTAGATTTATGATTACTGGATTTGTGATTATTGGCGTGGGTTAGGGTTATCTGGTATATCGTAAATTTAAGGAGTTTTCAGGGGCGATTGGAGTGCTTCCTGGTCTCAGGGATGAAGTTCACCGTGCTGTGAACACACAGACAGAAAATTGTTGAGATGAATCGCAAGCTAGAGACTTTGGCTGCAATTCCAGCTTTGACACACAAAGTGGACGTCATCATGGAGAGAGCGGTCACTGCACGGCATGGAGTAGTTTAAACACCATTATTAGTAAGTAAGTAAATTATTTGTATAGCACTTATCACAGAAAAAGAATCACAAAGCTTCACAAAGATCAACAAAACAAAAGATAAATGATCTTAAAACAAAACAACAGAATATCATCAAATCAATTAAAATCAGAAAACAGAAAGTCATAAAATTATAAAAATGATAAAACAAATGAAAGATGATTATAAATACTAGTTAAAAAAATGAATAAAACATAAAAGATTTAAGTAAAAGCAGTTTTAAACAAAAGGGTCTTCAGCTGCTTTCTAAAGGTGACCAGACTGTCAGTAACACGTAAGGATAAAGGAAGTTCATTCCAAAGTCGGGGTGCAACAGCCTGGAAGGAGCGATCACCTCGACTTTTATATCTGGTCTTTGGAACTTCTAGAAGGTTCTGGTTTGTGGACCTGAGGGCTCGGGTTGGAGCATAAGGCTTTAACAGTTCAGTAACATAAGGAGGAGCTTGGCCATGTAGAGCCCTGTATGTTATAGTAAGCATCCTAAATTGAATTCTAAAGTTAATGGGTAACCAGTGCAGAGACATCAGAATAGGAGTGATGTGAGCTCTTCTGTTTGCTCCAGTTAGGAACCTTGCTGCAGAGTTCTGGACCAACTGAAGGCGATCAAGGGCTTTTTTGTTAAAACATGTGAACATATTAGTCTTTTTGGAGGAGTTGAGACCAGCAGAACTGTAAGACAGGGAGGGAAATTATCTCTGCCTGTTCCAAAACAAATCATCTTATCAGAATCTGGTGCCCTTGGAGTCTTCAGTCTGGCACTGTAGAGAAAACCCCCCACAGAAGGAATGTAGACAGACACTTTGAAACCCTTCTCTCCCCACTAGCCTGGTTGGAACTGTGACTCAGTGAAGGCCATGGAACTGATTAGGAGTCAATGCATCCTCCACCCTAACCTAGTAATTGGGTGGCTCGGTCTCGGATTTAGAGGAGCTGTTTGCACAAACCATTATAACCACTTTTCAATGTAGGATTATTTTAAGACATCAGAAGTTTACCTTAGTTTGTGCTGTTGTGATTTTAGGTTGTAAATTGGGTCCAAATTAACTTCTATTCCTTCAAAATGAGGTTTTTAAAAGAGCTTCCCATTAGATGAGATATTAACTATTAATTATTCACATAAACAACTTCAAAAGATCTTAACTATTACTTTAATTCTTCCCTGAGCTTTTTGCACAAAGCTAGCCCAAAAAGATGAAACGAGTCGTACAAAAAGGTACAACACAGCCCAGTTCAAAGCATTTGACGCGTGTGGCGTTGCAAACAGAAGGTTGGCTTGTGAAGATGCAAACACTGAGTTTGAAAGAGAAACCTTGGCTTTGTTTACCACACTTTGCTGGAAGCTTTAGAAGGTGGACATAAATCAGCAAAAGTAGACCTAAATTCTTGTTTTGAAGCCTTCAGAAAGTGCAGCGTTGTTAAATAATTGACAACCACTGGGGGAAAGACCAAGGACACCGTCCATAATGTGAGACCAACTCTGCCATCGCCATGACAACTGAGCCAATTCCGACTGCTCAGGAAGTCACAAGGCTGCCTCGGGAAGGGGCATCAAAACTGAGTCGGCTTTGATGTGAACATTTTTTATGTGAAGCGGCTTCTTCCAAGGTCCAACCATGGATCCAGACGTCAGGACGCCCCGTGCTGGTTTGTGGACTTTCATCCTGAAGATTAGAAATGTGGGTTTAGCAGAAATCTACAAAAAATAGACATAAACAATAAGTCACCATGTGTCTGTTCTAATTCACAAACAACACTGTAAGACGAATAAGAAGTGATCAGAATGATTGACCAATTTAGAAAAATACAAATAAAACACCGGGTAGAGTTGAACTTTTGTTTTAATACATGACAATAATTTAATATCATCTAATTATCTTATTAACATGTCATACTAACAGAAACCAAATCCTGAATTATTATTCATTACAATTTAATTGTTCAATTCTTCCCTGTTCAGAAATCCATTTGTTTTGTTTTTTTTCTCATTTTTGCTTTAGAGCTACCAAATTTACATTTTAGTTTTGGTCAAAAACATGGATCCTTTCAAACATTTGATTATTTTATTAAGATAATGTTGCCAGCACATTTGGTTTCTCTATCCCTGATTAAGTGACTAATGTCTGCACTTATCCACTTATAATCTCCGTTCTGAGAGCCAGAAACGGGACGTTCAGAGGCTGAGTTCAAGTTTTCAAAGAGGATTCAGTGGCTTTATTAGCTGTTCAGCAGGTCATGAAGCTCTACAGAAGCCTGTTAACCACCAGCTGACTAAAATCAGGTGTGGTGGAGCAGGGAAACCACTAAAACATGCTGGATAGGGCACCTCCAGGACCTGGACTGGTTATTCCTGATCTACTGCCGGAGAGGAAGAGCAGCTGAAATGGGCTCAATCCTGGTCCTCGAGGGCCGTAGCATGTTTTAGTTTATTCCCTGCTCCAGCACAGAAGAAGAAAAAAGAAACAATCTTGAGCCTCTCAGATAAAATCATAAGGTGCTTCACAAGAACAATAAAAAAATAAATAACAATATAAAAATGGGAGAATAAAGGCAAAATTAAAATATAAAATGTGGATAAAAATGAAAAAGAAAGGTAATCATGGGATCCCAAAAAACAGAACTGACAGAAGCACCAGCACTGATTCACCTGTTCAGGCTCTGCAGAAGCCTGTTAATCACCTGCTGTTTGAACTCAGATGTGTTGAAGCTGGGAAACAACTAAAACATGCTGGAAGCCAGAGCCTCTAGGACCAGGATTGGGTACCCCTGCTTTAGGGCGTCACTGCTCCTGCACATTGAAGAAGCCATTTGTGGTGGTTTGGAGATCTAAAGATGTCTTTCCCAACCAGCACACCTAGGTGGGTCCCATATGGAATCTATATGGGCAAGCCGTATGGGTCCCACCAGGGTTTGTCCGCAGTTTCCATGGCGGCCCCACGGGACTCAAACCCTCTGAAAACCCATGTGGGGCCCATTAAAATTTATGTGGGCAAAAATCTTTCTGGGCAAACTCCCATGGGGCCACCATGGAAACTGCTGACAAACCCTGGTGGTACCCATACGGCTTGCCCATATAGGTTCCATATGGGACCCACCTATGTGTGCTGGCTGGGTTTATGATTACTTTCATGGGCGGTGTTTCAGATATTTCATACCAGGTGAGACCCAGAACTAGTCAGAGATTATGTCTCATTGCTCAGTTGGTCCTGCTTTGGTGTCCTTCAGGAGGCGGTGGCTAAGAAGATGGAGATTTTCACCCCAGTTTTGGATGAATGGCAGATAGGTGGATTGATGGGTGGATTAGAGGCCATATAACCTGTAGGTCTGTCAAACACAACAGAGGAAAACATCATGCAACCATATTTCCATTCAGAGGTGATCAGTTGGAACGAACTGACAACATGTAATTTTTTTTTAAGAAAACATGGTTCTGGTTATTTTTCTACTGTACTGCGAACTTGCACCAAAACCAGCTCTCACACTTGAAAAAGATGCAACCTCAGTAGAGAAAATAAAACAGAATGTGACACCTCCATTGGTAAGTGTGATTGCTGGAGGTGCGTAAAAATGTGTCTGTGGAAAGATGAGTCAGAGAACGAGACAGTCGGAAGAAAAAGAGCAAACATAGAGCGAGTGTGTTTGTCCTGACCCGAGTGGGATTAGCTGCTGCTCCATCTTCTCTGGGGCTTTGTCGGTGTCATTTTTTAAATTACGCGAAACACACTCAGGATGTGAAAAGAAACCTAACTATAAAAGAATACCAGACCCAAGTTGTAGTAACCAATTAAGGAACAACTATTCTGTCTTGATTTTCTTCACACTTTCTGTTTTATTTATACCTAGAAGACACATTACTGGGAAAAAGATTAGATGTTGTGATTTAAAGGTAAACTTTACTCACATTTTAATACATTTGCAGTGGTCTCTAGTAGGAATGAATGTCTTGGTCGTTCTCTGGGAAAAAAAAGCTCCGGTGCATCTGTTTAGGAACAGAGAATTCAGCTGGAGGAGAAAGTGGCAGAACACGGCAGGGTATGTGGACATCTCTCCTCTGATTGGCTAACAGCAACACGACTCTACCACTGACTCCATTTGCTCTGCAACGTTGATGTTTTATCTCCACCAATAACACAAGCCTGAAGGAGTTCTGCTGTGTGGTGGAGTTGCTAATGCTAACGGTTAGCTTCTACTAGTCAAAACGTTCTCTGCTGTTTCCTGGACGCTAAACCAACAACAGCCTTCGCCGTCATGAGCCAAGATGGGTGAGTCCATGAATGTTAAGTGACAGTGTGACGTAGATCTGTCAGGATTTTTAAATCCTAGAGTTTCACCGTCTGTTTTCTATCAGAAGCTAATGCAGGAGATAGGTGTCGGAGACTATTTTCATGTTCAGCCTGCATGAAAAACTCAGAGTGACTGATTATAATCAGAAATACTAATTAACAAATGGTTTTTGCAAAACGTACATAGCCACCGTTATAGTGGACGGGTTCCTTTCCACCGGCTGCAAAGCATCATGTTTTCATCCCAGTAGCATAAGGACGCGTTGCTTACGGATTGAGTCTAAAATTTACGCTCTATGCTTCCAGGAACCATCAAACTCAGCAGTTCAGATCAGGCCAGACAGGAAGTCAAACACAAAAGTATTGTAAAACATCTGGAATCTTTCAAAATAAAAGTCACATGCAGATTTCTGGTTGCTTAACTAGTAAAAAACATTTGTCGTTTCCTGTGAAACCTCTATGCTGAGCTAATTAGAACATAAAATAAACCACAGACCTTTCTGGATTCATGCAGCCATCTTTCTCCTTGCTTGTTATCGTGTGAACTTCTGAAATCACGCTTGGTGTGGTGCAACTCTCCCATGACTTTGTGACCTCGCAGGACCAGCTGCTTGGAACACTTTCACTCCCGTTTCACATCTGAAATGCTCCGGCTTTCCCGTTTGGTGGTAAAAGGAGGGGTTAGCTTTAAGGGTATCAACAACTGTCTTTTCTTATTTTTTAAACCTCAACTGATAAATCCTTAGTTTCTAATAACAAATAATGACTTTATTCTTAAATTTTAATGTTTCAATTTTACAGCAATAAAGGTCATTTTAAATATTGAAAATATATATTTTTTTATTTCGACTGTAAAAGATGAAACTCACATTGTGAATGCTGAGCTTATAATTTATGCTGCTGAATTAAAGATACGTCTGCTGGGGTGCACCTGTAAGTCCTCCTGTATGGCGTTCTCTAAATTATGACAGCAGAACCGGCGGTTTAATATGAAAGCAGTCCCGCGCCGCAGAGCTTCATGTAATTGGAAATCACACCAGCGGTCCGGCATGTAGCCTATCGGCACCAGGGGAGAGGAAGACAAATGCTGTCCATGTTTCAGCCGCGCGGACGGCAAATATTTGTCTCCTTTGGTATTTGTTGCATCTGCAAAGTGAATGCTGTGATTGTGTTTGTGAATCTGGCGTCTCTTGGATGGAAATCAATAACTAATCTCAGTCAGGGTGTGTGTGTGTGTGTGTGGGGGGGGGGGGGTAAAATTCAAGTGTATGTTCACAAAAAATAAAGATCTAATGATACAAATTGTTTCTTTGGGCAGCGCTGGTTTTTACTCTCCTCTTCAGGTAATGATGCCTTGTTCCAGTAATCGGATTTTCTCATCAGTAACCTGCGATGGGAAACAAATAAAGGGCGTTTCTTTCTTTTTGTTTAAAATTAAAAGATGTAAAAAAATAATAATAATTAAAAGATGTAATGGAAACATGAACATTTTTTTATTTTGTGATTCAACAGGAATGAGCACAATTAAAAAAGAAGTTTTTATTTTAAGAACAAACAAAAAAAAGATGACATAGGACATCAGATATTGTCATAAAATGTTTTTTTTAGGGTTAGGTAAAAAAAAAACCTTAAAACAAAAATAAATCTTGTTTTCTCCCTGGACAACCAGAAAAATACAGTTTATCATCAGATCTGATTCACCTCCGTCACAAGTTTGTATTTTGGTAGAATACAGGTGAAGAACATGGTGCAACATTTTGATTATGTCAGTAATTCTACTTAAAAGGTGAAACTAATATATGAGACAGACTCATTCCATGCAAAGCCGGATATTTCAGCCTTTATTTGTTATAATTGTGATGATTATGGCTTACAGTGATGAAAACTCCAAAATCTCAGATAATTAGAATATTGTGAAAAAGTTCAATAGTTCAAATTGTCGCACTCTAATCAGCTAATGAGTCCAAAACACCTACAAGTGTTCCTGAGCCTTTAGATGGTCTCTCAGTCTAAGATGAATTACTGAAATAAATGGACTTTTGCGGCATATTCCATCCATCCATCCATCCATCCATCCATCCATCCATCCATCCATCCATCCATCCATCCATCCATCCATCCATCCATCCATCCATCCATCCATCCATCCATCCATCCATCCATCCATCCATTTTCTATACCCGCTTATCCATGCAGGGTCGCGGGGGGCTGGTGCCTATCTCCAGCAGTCTCCGGGCATGCAGGCGGGGTACACCCTGGACAGGTTGCCAGTCCATCGCAGTGCAGCATATTCTCATTTTCCAAATTTCACCTGTACATTTACTAAATATTTTTATTTTTATAAATAAAGATTTTCTCTCCACATTAGTTAATTACCACGATTTTCCCGTCGTAGTTTCATCACGAAACTGCACACAACCTTCAACTGTATTTGCAAAAAGACTGTAGCTCAACTCAAAGCTGTCATATTGTAAGATTCACATGGTTCACCTTAAATTAGAAGTCTTTTTTAATGGTCTTCCTGCCAATCTCACCATCCTGACTTGAAGACAGCAGCCAGGTGACACTTCAGAGACTAAGAGACATTCACAGTCCTGGTCAGGACTGAAAGGATGTCTCTTGAGACAGAGATAAGGGCCATGCCTTAGAGGGTGTTTGCAGCTAGCTACAAACACACATTGCTGTTATTGTGGACAACAGAGGGATGATTTAAACACCTGTGGACATTTGTAACAGCTCACAAAACAAGAAAAAGCACAGATCTTATTTCCTGATATTTGGACATCTCTCCTCTGATTGGCTAACAGCAACAACTCTACCACTGACTCTGTTTGCTCTGCAACGTTGATGTTTTATCTCCACTAATAACACAAGCCTGGAGGAGTTCTGCTGTGTGGTGGAGTTGCTAATGCTAACGGTTAGCTTCTACTAGCCCAGACGTTCTCTGCTGTTTCCTGGACGCTAAACCAACAACAGCCTTCCCCGTCGTGAGTCAAGATGGGAGAGTCCATGAATGTTAAGTGACAGTGTGACGTAGATCTGTCAGGATTTTCTGAACCGAGTGTTTTTCCGTCTATTTTCTATCAGAAGCTAATGCAGGAAATAGGGGTAGAATGTTCATGTTCAGCCTGCATGCTAATCTAAGAGTAACTGATCTTTTTCAAAAATAAAAAGTAAAACATGTGAACCTGCTCTTTAAAAACAGCCTTTAGTCTTTTGCTGGAGTCTAATGGGTTTATCAGTCTGGACTCATTTGGTGAGATCGTTGTTTATTCTTTATGCAATAAATGATGTCTTGTTTTGGTAGACTGGTGACCTCTGATAAAGCAGCAATAACAAGTTTATTTCTTTAAAAACAGCATGGCAGCTGACCAAAGTGCTGTACAGATGAAAAGTTAAAACACAAATATAAAGTTAAAGCACAGTCAACAGTAAAAACACATAGCAACAATAAAAATTATGAGTAAGGAAACGCCAGGTCATAAAAATAGGCTTTAAGTAATTACTTAACAATAAAGAATAATAAAAATAGACAAGTTGTCAATGCTGCTGAATAGATTAAAGGATGGTATTTGTTGGTAGATTCAACAGAGGAACACTGGTGTCTTTCAATCAGCTGGATTAAAAACAGAAAATGTAAGAAGCTTAGGTAGATTGGTGCTGCGTCTGCAGTGATGCAGGCGTTGTACCGGTCTGTCGTGGTGAAGAGAGAGCTGAGCCAGAAGGTGAAGCTCTCGATTTACCGGTTGATCTACGTTCCTACCCTCACCTATGGTCACGAGCTTTGGGTAGTGACCAAAAGAATGAGATCACGGATACAAGCGGCTGAAATGAGTTTTCTCAGCAGGTTGTCTGGGCTCTCCCTTAGGGTGAGAAGCTCGGTCATCCGGGAGGGGCTCAGAGTAGATCTGCTGCTCCTCCACTTCCACGTCCAATTAGGAGGAGACCTAAAGGAAGACCCAGGAGGAACTATGTCTCTCGGCTGGCCAGGGAACTCCTTGGGATTCCCCCGGAGGAGCTGGCCCAAGTGGTTGGGGAGAGGGAAGTCTTCTAGCCCCACGACCCGACACTGGATAAGTGGAGGAACACAGATGGATGGATCAGAAAAAATTGTTCTTGATTAGAAGAAGTGATGAAACTGTTTAAAAGAATACACAGATGGAAAAAGATTCAACAGAATTCATCAGTTTTAACAACAGAAACAACTAAAGACTTCACGCAGACAAAAGGTTACGACCTGACCCAATTAAATTCCTCACAACTGTCTCAGACTCGACCCGTTGACCCGATCATTAATATGCACCATCCTGGATGAATTTCTTCTGCAAACATCATATTTAGTCCAACAAACAAATCCGATGGGATTGTTTTTCTTGTATTTTTTGTTTTTTTACATCTCAAAGCTGCTCGAGCCTCATAAGTAAGACAGCCCACACTAAAAAAAAAGATATAGGCTCATTTTCCCCTAGTTTTCTATTTATTTACTGTTTCATCTGTCCTGCTGTTTAGTGAGGGCTCATGAAAAATTCATGCTGTGTGGCTGCTGCTGCTGCTGGAGGGAAAACTAGGAGTAGCACAGACACCATCTGAAACATCTTGTGCTTGCTCCAGTGTTGGAACTGGAAAATGCTTTTGAGATTTTATTAAAAACAAAAGAATTCTGTCTGGTGTTGCTGTTTAACAAAAGGGTGACACATTAGACGCCAGTTTAATTACAGGATAAAATATTACAAATGGGAATGTTTATGGCTGAAGACGTTTTATTAAATCTTGATAAGTTGGCTCATGTGGTTTTGTTGACTAAATAAATGCTCCAGTCTAGCATGGCTTCAAGTCAGTGAGTGGGTTTGGGGGTGTGGGAATCACAGCCAACAACACATTACAGAAATCATAAAAAAATAAAATGCTATTACAACAGTGAGTTCCGATATTTGGCGCCTCGTTTGCTAAATGCCACAAAACTAAAACTGCAGCACAAAAGCTAAAAGGAATGCACTGCCCTTCTGAACTGCATCACATCACCTCACGGCTCCAGGCTGCAGCTGAAAGCACCAAAACCAGAACTTACTTGTAAGAGTCTTAAACCCATTAGCTCATCAATAACCAGCCATAAGAGCCCTGGCGTTTGACTGAGTAGTGTGTCCACTGGATTGTGGTTTGATTGGTCACCCATGATTGTTTCATACATTAGTCAAAGCCGCAGACATAGGGTGGCTCAGGAGCTCTTAAAACTTTGGTATCAATTAAAAAATGCATTATAAAAATTTACCGCCCCTGGTTTGACATTTTTATTGACATTGGTTAAAACAAGTCGTGCTCTTTGTGATTTACAGGGAATGATAGTTATCTCTGTACATGTAAACCACATGTGGATTAGTCAAGTTGCCTATTGTTGAGGCTTTTCACCTCTTTAGTTGAGATTAACAAGCCCCAGCTGCAAATGTGACGCTTCATGTAGGGTTAGGGTCATGATGAGAGTAAACAAGCAGCACACTCTGGCTCCAAAGCTTATTTCATCATGTCCACGGGGAGTAAGGGACATGGTGGGTGTAGAAAGGATGGTAAAACCCCACTAATGGTGACAGAGGTAGCAGAAAAGTAAAAACATAAAAGGAAATAGCAGCAGATGTGGTAGATGTAAAAGTGTGCCCCATAATCGATAGGATTATTCTACGTACAGTAGTTAAATAAAGTCCTTAAGGTAAATGATCATTGCATACAAGGGAAGGTCAACCCTGAAGCTGAACAAGCCCCAAACACCTGACAGATATGACTATGAAGCCGTTTTCTACGTCCAAACGTCTTTTGTTGTCCGTGACTTCAAATGGTGTTTTTCTATTTGGGACTCTGGTAGTTTGTCCTAAAGTTGAAGTGGTAGCAGCCGGCTGTTTCTCCTGCTCTGATGTTATTGAGCGGAGAACTTCTCACACCAGTGGTGTTCTGTTGCTAAATATGTGAGTGTGTCATGAGTGGAGGACCCAGGGAAGTGCGGAACTGCAGTGGTTCAGTGAGACAGACAACTGGATTGTCCAGTAGTTGCTTTCGGTCCGAAAGGTGTTATTGGCTGAGGTTTTTAGAAAAATGTGACAGAAGTAATATTATTAGTAGTCTGGCAGCCTGGTCCTTTAGAAGACTCCACTGGTGATCACTAGTTGGGATCAGCTGTACTGGCTGCAGCCAGAGGAAGGAGGGGCAGAAGCAGAGGCCTACCTGGTGCTGTCCATGGTGCTGGAACAGGGAGAGCAGAAGAGATTGTCTATAGTGATCAGGCAGGAACCGTAACAACCGTCTTTTGGTTCAAATCCCAATTTAGTCATTACCAAGGAGGCTTTTTAGACACTGTCTGTATTTTTGAGTCTCCCATAAAAACAAATATATTATACTTTCTTTTGTTAACAAGGTCAAGGTCAAGTTTATTTATAAAGCACGCTTATTGTTGCTCACGCAACCCAAAGTGCTGTACATACACATTCATAATGAACATGCCAACACAATAAATAGACTAAAAACATAAAACAGCAAGATAAAAACAACACATAAAACAACACATAAAACAATTTAATAAAAGATCCATAAGAGAATAAAAATTAACCAACATTAAAAGCCAGGTCAAAGAAATGCGTTTTGAGTAGTGAAGCATCCAAACTCTGAGATGACCTGAGCTGCAGAGGAAGCTTATTCCAAAGCTTTGGACCGGCCACAGAAATGACCTCAGATTCCTGGCAGGAGTGTAGGTTGACAACAAGTCATCAATGTAAGGTGGGGCCAGACCATGAAGAGATTTAAAAACAAAGAGCAGTAGTTTGAATTGAATCCTATACTGGACCGGTAACCAGTGGAGGGAAGCAAGCACTGGGGTGATGTGATCACGCTTCCTAGTACCTGTTAAAAGACGAGCTGCTGCATTTTGCACCAATTGCAGACGATTTAGAGACGAGTGGTCAAGGCCATAATAAAGGGAATTGCAGTAGTCCAGCCGACAAGAGACAAACAAATGAATAACCTGTTCAAAGACAGCCATCAGCAAGTATTGCTTGACTCTTGCCAGTTGCCTCAGATGATAAAAACCATGGACCACTGCACTTATCTGCCTGTCATATTTAAAGGAACCATCCATAAAGAAGCCAAGGTTTTTCACATAAGGTTTTATAAAATCAGAAAACGGACCAAGGGGACTTACGACGCCCCTTAACTGGTCTCCACAACCAAAAACCACAACCTCGGTCTTCAAGTCATTCAGTTTCATGAAGTTAATTGACATCCACTGTTTAACATCTTCCAAACAGGCCATTAGAGAAGCAGTCGTGTCTGTTGACAGTCCACAGTCGCAGGGGCGATTCTAGGAAATAAATCGTCGGGGGGGTTAGGATCAACAATGGTGGCCATGGTAAACAACTTAAATAAATTGCTAGATTGTTTGAAAAAGCATGCTTTTTTAAGTCAGGATAATGAAAGTATATCATTATTTTGTGTGACAACATCTTCTCTGCTGACTTTAAGAGTAATTCTCTGTAAATGGATCAGATTTTACATTGTTAGTCATTCTGATACCTGCATACAGCCTCCTGCCATCAAAGACAGGAAGAATGACTTAAAGTTGATGAAATAATGGCAAAAAAGAGTTGCCAGAACATCATTCAGTGGTTGAAATTGGGACCATTATCTGAATCAGTTGGTGGAACAAACTCTGAGCCAGAGCCCAAACCAGCTCCGGTGGCCTAGTGGTATGAGTGTCCACCCCGGGACTGGGAGATCAGGGTTCGATTCCTGGTCGGGTCATACCAAAGACTTTGAAAAAATGGGACCCAATGCCTCCTCGCTTGACACTCAGCACTAAGGGGTTGGATTGGGGGGTTAAACCACCAAATAGTTCTCGAGCGCGGCCACAGCTGCAGCTCACCGCTCCCCACCATGGGGATGAGTCAAATGCGGAGATGTAATTTCACCAGTGTGTGATGATGACTTGGGACTTTAACTTGACTTTAAACAGTTGAGGAGACGTTGCTGAGAAAGTGGCTCTTCCCTTCTTTATTCCCAGTTCTTTGCTCTAGTTTCTTACTCACTTCTCTTCTTTCTATGATATGCAGAGCTATGACAGGTAGCAAAGCCGAGCACCCTCTCCTAACATGACTATACAGACGACTCGTCTGATTCAAGTTGGTAAGTGAGTTTGGGGTTTGCTGATCTGCCACTCTCGTTCCTTTTCCTGACAGGATACTTTTGTAATTTTCTATTTTAAGTGACAGACAAAAAACTGCAAAGCACAACAAAAATAAATCAACAGAGTTTGGAGAGATTAGTGAAGAAGTAGAAGAGTGATGAATCTGAAACCTCCTTTACATGGATTATGTTATCTTACGCTTTCAACCCAGCGTAAAATGTAACACACCCACGTGACCGTATCACAACTTCGTATGCTGGCTAACATAGTGTGGTGTTTTTATGGTGAACCTCAGACTCGGATCTCTCTCACCTCTGGTGGAAGCAACTAGAAACTTTCCTTTGTGACAAAATGATTGGTTGCCATCAGTAAGTGAAGAGTATTTCAAGCAATGTTGCAAAAATGCTCCAGGAAAACATAACATACCCCACCAATATGGAACATTTTAATAAAAAGCTATATTTAAAAAAAATAATATCACCACGGAGCGTTTAGAGGTGTGCAGAATAAATGTACAATTTTTCCTTTAAAAGCTATTAAAAAAATCAAACATTTATTTTGACGTGCACGACGCTGGGTTTATGTTTACATCTACCAGCCAATAGACGGCACTGTTGCAGTAAAATAGCAGACTCGACAAGTCAAGCAGCTGATTCTGAGCCCAGAAGATGTTCTAACGGTAAATACTGTCGTAAAATAAACGCATTAGTATAAATGAGTCCTTACCCTGTACGATTCATCACTGGACATGGTGCTGGCTGCTCACTTCACGTATCAGCAGTGAACCAACACCCCGACGGCTGGAAAATGTGTTCTGTTGTTGCAAGACCACCTCTGAACACTAGATGTCGCTATAGTGTCCGTGTTCCATATTCAGTCTCTAAGGGATAAGAATGAGCTTGGTGAAAGCAGAGGAGAGCATCAAGAGAATCTGGCAGATGCTTTTATCCTAAACATGGATGCTTTTGAAACCAGTGTAGCCAGTGGAACCCCACACATGCATGGGGAGAACATGCTAACTCAGTCACAGCAGGGTTTTTAACCTGTGACCTCCTTGCTTCCATGCAACATGTCCACCAACGTTGCAACCATGCAAACCATTGCTTTCATAATTTGTTACAATCCAGTCCCAAAAAGTCGAGAGAGAATCGAGTCTCTGACCTAAAATAATTTGGAGCTCGGCCTCTATGGTACTTTACAGTTTCAGCGTTGAAAGAATCTTTTCCATCGTTCAGTTTTGTTCCCTTGATTTACTGCATTTCATCTTTTTTCCACACAGACTGGCTGAGGCTGAGGTCAGATTTAAATCTCAGCTTTGGCTGGTTGGAGCACAACACGAATGCTTAGAGATCTTCTGGAAGTCATCCCAGTGTTGTCCAGGCTTAAGTGACTCACATCCTTTTCTTCTCTGCAGTGTTTCCTTCATCTCCACCAGCTTTCAAGTTCCTGTCGGTCAGCAGGGATCTTGTTTCCTCACCTCTCATCCATGTTGTGATGTGAGAGCATCTACTGAACAGCGGGTAACGTAATTGGTGGCATAAGTCACAAAAACCTTCCTCCTTTTTGGCTTCTATCTGACAGCAAGAGTGGAAGAGTCTATTTAACAGTAAATGCAGGAATGTGAGGTGAAACTGAAGTAGTTCAGAGCAGCAACAAAGCTGTCAACACTACAGTTATGTGGCGCACACCTTAATCTTAGAGCTGACAAGGCTTCAACAAATAAAATCTGTGTTGCATTACTCTGTTCTCTGGCTCTGGGTAGCGTTTGACACTCTTTAAATGGACTCTCATATCTTATTTTTATTATGCACGTCTATCATTTTAGGTTTTGACAGTTTACGATGCAGACTTGAGTTCTGCAGACACAACCGTCCTTTTATACTGGCTCTCTTTAACTCTGCAGAGAAACTGAATCACAGGAAACTCTTTGAGTGACAAGTGGGTGCTCTTTTTCACCTCCGTGACCAACGGGATTCAACCAGCCAGATGGTTGTCTCAGCTGCAGATGGAGCACAGTTTGCAATTCGGCCTTTTCTTTCTTTCGATTCAAATTTCAAAATATCACATGATTCAAATGTAAAGCCCCATCACACTGCTACATTTCCATGACGTACGCGACCTGTTAGCATGGCTGGATCACAGCTAAATTGCACAGTTAAAGGGATTCTATGCTGTTTTGGCTTGTTTTTAGCACCCCCTAGTGAAACTTATCTCCTCGCTGTGCGTTCGTCTTTTTAACACCTTAATCTAACTGCTGAAATGTCTCCTCAGCCTTCATTAGTGTCTACAGGAGCGGTTCATCACTAAATCAAACAAATCAGCTGTGTTCATGATCTAAAACATGCAGGAAACATGCTGGAAGCAGACTGCAGATGCAGGTAGGTCAAGCTGAATTTTTCCAAGTCCCAGCAGACCGGACCGGCAGCTTTGAAGTTGCAAGTTTGATATTCTGGCCTGGGCTGGGTGGCCTTTCATTAACCCTGTAAAGGGTCATTTTAGCACATATTGGCTCAAGAAAATGATTTAAAAATATTAAAAATTTGCAAAGTGTCCCTTTAAATGAATTATAAAAGTGCTTAAAAGAGCTGAGAGTTATAAACCCTCTCTGATTGTGGACCACTGTTCTGACCCTGAGAGCCTAGCAGGGTAGAAATGGAAAATAGCAAAAGTGAAGGCCAGTGTTTTTAGTCCTGCTGTTCTGGAAATGATGATATTCATTTCTTTTTTTCTCAAAAGAGGCTGCCTCAGGCAAAAGGATCAGATATTAAACACCTTGTAAATGAGTGATAAGAACCTTAATGTGGGTCTCACTGACCGATCCTTGGAGTGTGTTCAGAATGAAGCGGCGGATTATAGCACGGCCGAGGCAAAGGCGCGTTCGGTGACTGCAGAGGGAAATCCTCACAGGAAGCACTGGATGCTGCTTCTTACACTTCAAACGTTTCAGGATTACCTTTGATGTTTTTGTGGTCAGTTGCATGCTGGGAAGGATTTTCTACTTCAGAATATTAAGGCACACAGATTTGTGTTTCAGGAACATTTTTTAGGAGCAGAAGCTGTGCTAGTCCAAAAGGCAATATACTGTTTCATCTGGGCTATGCTTTCAGGTTTAAGGCCAGTTCATTCATAATTTAACTCTCACTTATAAGTTGATATCTGAGAGGTTCAATTGGAAATAGAGCTACAAAAATCCTTTTTCCTGCATTTGAAACATTTTGCACAAAGTTAAACATACTTAAATGCTTAGTTTACTCATTAATCCACTTCAGCCACA
Source organism: Aphyosemion australe (assembly GCA_006937985.1). NCBI lineage: Eukaryota > Metazoa > Chordata > Actinopteri > Cyprinodontiformes > Nothobranchiidae > Aphyosemion > Aphyosemion australe. The sequence goes on along the minus strand of SSNS01000058.1, from coordinate 1,440,709 downwards.
AACCAGCAACATGAAAGCTTCTTTAAACTTTGGATAAAATGAAGAAATTGCACTGCACAAACCGAGTTTGTGGGGGTCATACGGGACTATGTGTATTTTTGATGTGCATCATACACCACCAGTGCATTGTGCTCATGGTCTGCCATCTTTAATTGTGAGTTTAGCATTAGGAAAGGGTGGATGAGCAAACAGACGAGAGGTTTTGTCTGTGACATTGTTTTTGTGAGTGTTTGCAGTCGAAACAGAAACACAGATTTGATTAATTGCACAGGCCTACATCACCTTCATAGAAGGCTGAGTCAGGTATGAAGAGAGGACAAACCTGCTCTGACTGCTTATGCAGTTGGGCTTTGGAGCTGATTTGCATGAGCTGTGAGGAGCTGATGAAATTAGAAAGTAGCACACGCTGGGTAGGAAAGAATAAAAAAGATGAGGGATGGGTGACCTGACATGGTCTGTTCATGTTTTGCAAGAGGATGAAATCTCTGTGCTAAAATATTGGCATTACTTCTATAGACGGCGTATATACGACAGTTATGGTTAGGGATGCTGGGGAAGTAAAACAGACAGGAACATCAAAGCAGCCATCAGCCTTGGTACATTTAAATTACAGTGTAAAAAAATCATTATGCACCGTGTGTCTTACTGACAGCTGTTGTGTAACGTTCTTATTTCAGTCTTATGTGCTGAACTCTGGTGCAACAACCTGCTTACACAGGTGAGACTTGCACAATATGAATATTGTTCAGTAGTTCATTTAAATCAGTAATTCAACCTAAAAGGTGAAACTAATATATGAGAGACTCATTCCATGCAAAGCCAGATAATTCAGCCTGTATTTGTTATAATTGTGGTGATTATGGCTTACAGCTGATGAAAACCCCACATTCAAAATCTCAGACAATTAGAATATTGTGAAAAGGTTCAATATTCTAGACTTAAAGTGTCCCACTCTAATCAGATGATGAGTCCAGAACACCTGCAAAGGGTTCCTGAGCCTTTAGATGGTCTCTCAGTCTGAAATAAATTGACTTTTGCTAGGGTGGCCATTTTTCCATTTCCAAAAAAAGATGAACACGGGATCTGTGCCTGTGAATTTTAGATATTTATACAGTGTTTGCAAGATCTTTAGTGCTGCACCTGCCACAATCACAGACATGTGAGTGTCTCAGGCACTTTTGAACCATTTGGAAAAATGTCCTTGCCTGCTGCAGATTTGTATCTATTGAACAGTGGGTATTGTAGGGATCTCTGATATTTCCATATTGTACATGTTTAATTCATTTTAAAAATATTTCATCAATGGAAATTTTTGGAAAATGCTAAACATTTTCAACCATGAGTTTCTGTTCAGAAGAATATAATAAACTGACAGAATGGATCAGGAAAAAATCTGATAATTATTGAGGATTATCATATAATTCTTAGGCATTGTCATTAAACACAGGAAAACATCAGAAAATGTTCCAAAACATTGTAATGATCCAAAGGGGTTATTGTTGTGTTCATGGCTGCTGTTGCACTGATACTGTTGCTGGTTGTGTGATTAAAAGTGAGTAACACCTAAATCAACTTTTTTTGCTGATAACCTGTATAGATGAGTGTCTAATCATGCTGTAGACATGTGAAGTCATTATTTTTGGACGTTTAGTGCAACTTACTTAAAATTAAATATTTCAGCTCCTTAAAGGGGACCTAGAATGTAATCCAACATTTTCCTTGTTGTTGTTGAATAAGACAGCTTGGGTGGTCAACAGCAGCATACTAAATAGTCAAAGCTGTGTTTGACCTACTTTTTATGTAAATTAGAAAGTTGAAAAAGGTGAGAGAAAACCTCCTGTTCTGAGAAAGCCTTCCTTAACACGTCATAAGGGGGAGCCACACCTCCTCAAACCTGCATGTGTCTGAGGCCTTCTGGGGAAACCAACCAATCAGCATGTCCTGGCTGAGTGGGAGGGGTCAACGGCTCTTTCCACTGAAGGCCTGAGTAAGGGGGTTTAGAATGGCCTGTATCAGGGCTCCTGGGACAGATGAAAGCCAAAAAAATGTTCTTATGCTTTTTAGAGGCTCAAAGCTCTGTTTTAGATTGTTGATTAATTGCATTCTAGGACACCTTTAAAAAAGTGTCCTCCTCCCCCCTTTCTTCTAGTGATCGAGGTGGACAGGAAATCCTCCAGCCTGCTGCTATTTCTGTGTTTGCTTGTTCTTCTGAGCGGCAAGTCACTGCCTCAGTGCCGCTCTCTCGGTCCGCCAGGCGACGCCTCCTTTAGGAGCATTTTTCTAACAGGTAGTGTGGGTGAAGTTAGACTCCACCCATGGCATGACTCACCCTTTAAACATTTTAGGGAGTTGGTGAGAGCTGGAGCAGCAGAGAGATGTGAAGACTACTTTAACTGTTAAGAGCACAATGTTTTTGTTCTGCTGCTTTAGTGCTGCTACAGCGTCACATTAATAAGAAATTATTTTACCTTGTGTTTGTATTAGAGCGTCCTTAAAGCCTCCGGTGTGTGGATGATTAAGGATGTGTTGCTGCTGCAGCTGTGAGATCAGAAACGATCGGATCAATGAGAAAAAAAACTCTGTGTAAACTTTCAGGGAATCTGCAGTTAGTGGCGTTTAAAATGTTTTCGTTATTGGCAGACAAGAAGCAGGTCTGTCCAATGATTTTAAGTTTTTCTTCTGACAATATTGAAATATGTCAGTAATGTCCATGTTTTTGGAAACACTGTATAATTAACACCCCTTCATAAAAACCTGGACATTTTCATCAATGTATGGATCTCCCTGGATGCTCCGGACAGAGAGCGACGCGTGGACATGTCTGAGGATAAGAGGACGTCTGGGCACCCTAACGTTTGCACCATATTCACCTGACTGAGCAAATTACATCTAAAAGGATCTCAAATGATGTAAAAACAGGCATTTATATTAATAATCAGTGAGTTTGTACTCCTGATCATCTTAGAATATGGGAAAGAACAAAATCTTGGATTAATTCTCTTAACTCTGCCCTGATCTGAACAGCATATTGACTTAAACAGATCCAAGACTGGAAGTAAAAGTAAATGTCAGAATATCTTTAAAAAAAGAGCATAGAAGAACATTCAGGCTACACAAGTCGAGGTATGTGTAAATAAAAAAAATAATGTAATACCTCCCTCCTTTACAAATAGTCCATGATGTCATGGTAACCTTATAACTTTTCCTTCCTCTCACCATCCTCCCCCTGCTGCTCAATCCCACCAGGGCTGTTTGAAATTTACACAAGAAAGAGTTGTGTAATCAAAGGACGGGCAGAGAACATATAACTCGAAAATATCCCAGGGACTTCTCACTTGTTCTCTATCTGAAAAGGCACAAGCAGGCAGTGAAAATGTGTCTTTTTTTAGATGTCTGACGGTAGCATCAAACCTGTAAGGTGAGCCTATCAGCACCTTGGAACACTCCTCCTAACAGACTGGCTCCCGGGGGGGCTCCTGCTCCTCAGTCTGTGAGTCATAGTCTTACTGAGATTTCACCCAGAAGACTCGGACTCTGCCAGGATGGGACCGGGAACATTTTCAGACAGATTAATAGAGCTTACAACAAAAACAGACTTAGAGATGCCTCTGCCTCACATCCCCCCTCGCTCTGATCTCCCGCTACGACAATAAGGGTGCATGAATTAATTTTGCTGTAGCAGATCTGTTGTTATTGTTAAGGTGTCGCTGCATGAGCACTGAAGCACCCTCGTTATCGTGCCCGGCATTTATCTTCAGTTTCAGTTCGAAACTCCTTCAACAGCTTTGGAGAAACCCAAACAAACTTTACAACAAAGCATGCAGCTCAATTAGGAACGATGTACTACAAACCTCGGTAGCAGCACGCAGGGCCGTTTGTGCTCCCATGTGGGGCTCTACGTCCACTATAAAGACTCCAAACATGAAAAAAAAACTTTCCATCCGTTCTTTGTCAGTGTTTGATTTTTATAAATTACAGTATGTGCCTAAAACAAGCCGTTTCAAAAAGTCCCCGTTTGTGATGTCACAAATGAGGAAATTTGCATAGAACCCACTCTCACCTCTCAAGGCTGGAGGAGCAGCCCCTCCTGGATATCGGAGCTTCTCAGCTCACAGCAGCCTGAGTAAGGAATGGGTGGGCGTGGCCTGTTCCAGCCTGAAACCTTGAAACTGCTCATTGTGGAAGGTACTGATAAATTCAAGACTAAAGCCTGGGACACACAGGAGACAGACGCGCTGCACCACATCACGCCCGCGCCGCACCACATCACGCCTGCGCCGTCATTTTAAAAAGAAGTCATTAGAAGCCATGAGAGTGGCTACACGGAGAGCGCAGCGTCGCGTCCCTGAAGCGCCGGTCCACGCAGAGGCGCTGAAGATAGGCGCCAGTTCTATTTCAGCGGAGCAGCTGTTTACAACAATGTGGAGTACTTTACAACAGACATTACGATGAGGAACAGCTTTACTGCACAAACCCAAACGCCGGCATAAACCCAACCGCCAAAACATGGACGAGGAGCTTTTTATTGTTGAAGACGAGAAGCATAAGATATTGTACGATCCTAAGAGATAGCGTGCTTACCCATTTTTAATGAACTAGAGTCTCACAAAACACAGCGGCAAGTCTGATCACGTATAAACAAAAGAGTCACTTTCCACTTCCTGTTCTCAAGTCCCGCGTGATGTTGTGACTATCACGTGACTTTCCAAGAAGCGTTCAGCGGCGCTTCCTGTGTGACCATTTGACTTCCCAAAACCGCGGCGCTTCCGTGGCGCAGCGCGTCCGTCTCCTGTGTGTCCCAGGCTTAAAACTGCTGAGATCATTTTATGTGAGAGGGATTTGTTGCAAAGAACATCATGAACATGTTTTGTATCTGCCATAGATCACTTTTAAAGCTCAGGCAGACTTTACAGTAGAAACATCAGTCAGAGAGAGACTAAATGTTGGACCGACATTTAGGTTTTTTTAAGGTTTCTGCACAATGACATGTTTACCTGAGTAGAACTATCCAAGAAAGCCCTTTTACTCCAATAACAGGCACACTTTATTTATAATTTGTACATCAGCTCGTAGACATTTTTATTAATTTCACCCATTGTGTCTCTCATTGCTACAGGATGTCCAGGTTTGTTAGCTTGTTAGTTTTTCACAAACCCACCAAGATGGTAGAGGGTTCACGCTTCATCCTGAGCAGGGTTGCAGGGACTGGTGCCTGCCTCCATCAGTCGCTGTAGAAGGTGTCCTTTCAAACTCCAGAAGGCATCCATTATATTTCAGCTGTTTTTTACTTCAAACTGGAGGTGAAGGGTGTCTCATCGTATCACCTAAATCAAACATTTCAAACACAAAATTGATATATGTTCACAGCAAATTCAGCATGCTCAAATTAACCATCAGAGTTCATTTCAACACTTTTAAAGTGTCTATATGGGTCCACACCAGAAAGAGTTCATTTAACTCTTTTTGGAGAGTTGGTGCTTTAACTCTGATTTAGTGTCAAAAAACAACTCTTCTGGAGTTGACTCTAACACCGGTGTTGCAGTTAATATAGTAACTCTTAACACAAGTGTTAAATTCTCTTCTTTTTTAGCTCTCATGTCAGCTTTACATATCAACTAATAACTCTTTTAGTGTTAAATTAACTATTCTTAGTGTTAAACCCCAAAATGAACACTTTTGAATTTGCTGTGTGGTTACCAGACCTTAAGGGTTCAGGAATGCTTAATTTAAGAGGAATAGGGAGAGGAAGGCGTAGTTACCATGGTGACCCTAATTAGACACTGGCAGCAGTGTTAACATTTATTTGGACCTTGGTTCTCTTTACACTTAAACAGCTTAGCCTGCTCATCAGAACACATGCACTTCTGTCGTTACTAAATAATCACCAGGCTTCATGGTTATTGGAATTCCAGGCACTGGCTAACTTCAAAATGTCTTTCTAGTTGTTTATATGCTGCCTGCCAACAGTATCAACAACATTAGATTAAGGCAGAGAGGGAATAAGGGAGATGAATCAATAGAAAGTGTAGTAATAGCATTAGACTTTAGTCAGTGTGGATTTTTATGTTTTTAAATGAGCTGTTGCTATTGACGTCACAGTTTGGGCTCAATTTAAAAGCAAAAACTCAATTTCTCTTGAGACTTTTTCTCTTCTCTTTAGTTAATTGAAGCCTGTTGGGTTACTGGAGTTCATGTTTTAAAAAAAGGCTAAAATATGGAGGCCCACTACAGTCGGAGCAGAGCTCTGGTCCAAAAACGATGGAGAGGAGAGTGAATGAGCAGAGCCTGGCACAGACCCGGTGAGACAGATGGCTCAGAGGGTCCATATGGGCTGGAGAGTGTGTCCAGGCATTTTACTGGCATTGTTCGTCTGCATGAACTCAAACACGTGTGTGCATGTGGAAATCTACATGACGATTGTGCCAATTGTGCAGGCGTATGGTTGTTAATGCAGATGGATTTTCCTTTTTGTGGATTCCTGTTTTTACTCTAAACAGAAAAAAGTCCCTTTTTTAAACTCAACCCTAATGTTATTATCGCCACGGGTCAAACTGACCCTCAGCATGGCCGCTTGGTGGGGGCGACCGGGCCAAGAACACGACATTACTAACGTCAATTGGTGAGCAGCAGTCCATCATCACACACGGTCCACCAAGATGGCACCGCGGCGGCACACGCGGACACGGATCGAGCATCGCCTGGCAGGGGCGGTGTGCTGCTGCTGGAGTCCATTTCTATGGAAGCGAGGGACTGAAGCAGAACGATCAAGATGAAGAATCAATTTTTAGATATGAAAAGAACAGGAACAAAAACCTGATCTGAAATGTGCTTGCGTCAGCTTTTTGCACCAACGTGACCGGCAACAGCTCCATGATTTAGGCGAGCACGCTTTGGTGCGTGCTTCCAAACGTCGACTCGCCAAATCCAATCCCGAGAGCAGCACCCACCTTACGAAATCCTCACTCCAAAAAGAGAATCCTGTGAATTTTATGGGAATGAGGTCTGCCGCATGACAAACGAGGGTGGACAGTCGGGGCTCCCAGATGCTCGTGATCATGTCTGATGCAGTCATTTAGGATAAACAGAAGCCCAGGGACAAATGAGCGTAATCTCTTTCCTGAAAGGAGCTCTGAAATGAGCGCATAATGAAATGTATAATTTATTTATTCTCAGATGCTGGAGGGCCCCATGAAATAAACATAAGAGAGAGGGGGAGCGAGGAAAGGAGAATTAGAGAGAGACAGATAGATGGAGAGGGAAGGGCAGGGAACGTGTGATACTGCTGGAGAATGACTGAAAGTAAATAAGAGCGAAAACAAACGATGGAGCAGAACCAACGCGTGAACACGTGAAGAAAGTCATTTGTTTTCTGCTTCGGTGATGTCGGAGCAGTGTGACTCTGTGTGGGTCACAGTCTGGTGTCCTTTAATCACAATAATATACAGAAAGATGATAAATATGTAAAAAACAAATCATTTTGTTTATTTGTTTCAGTGATTTGTCATTTTAATCGTCAGTTCTTGCTAAATTTGTCAGAACCTTTCTAAATTGTTATGTTATTAGAGTATTTCATCCATCCATTCTTTTCTTCTTATCCGGAGTCGGGTCGTGGGGGCAGCAGCCTAAGCAGAGAGGCCCAGACGTCCCTCTCCCCAGCCACTTGAGCCAGCTCCTCCGGGGGAATCATACAGCGTTCTCTCCAGCGTGTCCTGGGTCTTCCTCTGGGTCTCCTCCCGGTTGGACGTGCCCAAAAAACCTCACCAGGAAGGCGTCCTAACCAGATGCCACCTCAACTGGCTCCTCTCGAAATGGAGGAGCAGCAGGTCTACTCTGAGCCCCTCCTGGATGACCGAGCTTCTCACCCTATCATATCAGACACCCTGCAGAGAAAACTCATTTCAGACGCTTCCACAATCTCATTCTTTTAGTCACTACCCAAAGCTCGTGACCATAGATGAGGATAGAAACGTAGATCGACCGGTGAATCGCGAGCTTCGCCTTCCGGCTAAGCTCTCTCTTCACCACGACAGACCGGTACAACGCCCGCAGACTCAGCACCAATCCACCTATCGATCTCGTGCTCCATCTTTCCCTCACTCATGAACAAGACCCTGAGATACTTGAACTCATTAGAGTATTTGTTTTACATAAAGGTTCTCTGATGTGTTTAAGATTCTTCTTCACTTTTCCAGTCTTGTTAGTTACGACCTGGCATTTAAAAAAAAGGTGGGCGATAGAGTTTTATGTGCGTGCGTGCGTGTGTGTGTGTGTGTGTGTGTGTGTGTGTGTGTGTGTGTGTGTGTGTGTGTGTGTGTGTGCGTGTGTGCGTGTGCGCGTGTGCGTGTGCGCGTGTGCGCGTGTGTGCGTGTGTGTGTGTGTGTGTGCGTGCGTGCGTGCGTGTGTGTGTGCGTGCGTGTGTGTGTGTGTGTGTGTGTGTGTGTGAGTGAGGGTGTGTGTGTGTGTGTGCGCGGGTGCGTGTGTGTGTGTGTGCGTGTGCGCGTGTGTGTGTGTGTGTGTGTGTGTGTGTGTGTGTGTGTGTGTGTGTGTGTGTGTGTGTGTGTGTGTGTGTGTGTGTGTGTGTGTGTGTGCATTTGTCAAAATAAATGAACCACTAGATGAATTTAGATGAAACCTTTAAGTAAAGGCTCCGTGAACATCCATAACTGTAAGCCTTTTAGAGTCAAGCCCGTTCTGAAGTCTCATTGCTAATGAGAGTTGAGCAATTTATCAAACATCCTTCAAATCTGATTTTACCTCTAAAAAGGACACAAAGTCATTTGTCACTCTAGTTTGCAAAATCATTTTTTTAACCCTTTATGTACCAGGTCGGTCGTTTGGTAGGGCATACTTTGTTAACTCTAAATGTTAATTAAATGTGCACTGTAAAAAAAAGGTGACGATATTAAACTAAAGAAATTCTAAAAATATGGGATGATGGAAGAAAAACTTAATGATAAATCCAGTCCATTAGATTTACAATAAAAAAATATTGTTCTTTAAAATAATTTTTA
>SSNS01000058.1:1289198-1426698 GCA_006937985.1 Aphyosemion australe | reverse complement strand
GAAATCTCGCTGCGTGCCAGTACACACCATGAGAATCTCAGCCGTGAAGCGGCTTCTCCGCCGTGCTCCTCACTGGACTCACGAGATCACAAGATCTCTTGATACTTCAAATATAACGGTTTGTTTACACCATCCATCCGCCATTAAACAAAAAATAAGGAAATCACGTTTGATATCGCTGTTTGATGTCGTATATAATGTTGCTCCTCTCTTCTGCCAGAATTAACACACACACACATTAACACACCGCTGCACTTCTCGAATGATTCAAGGAGTAAATAAGCCGTGAGGTCACACGTATAGACGTAATCTACATATATATATGAAATTGCATCGCTGCAATAGACTTTTATTTTGAAAATAACCAGACATTTTACACTGAAACCGTGTGTGATTTCCTGTCTAGCCCTGCGGAAATTGACGTGTCCCAGAAATGGCTTGCGGCAAAAATAGAACCCTACCCTATCTTTAGCAGTGCGGCGTGCCGCTTCAGGGATGCGTCAGAAAATCGCTGCATCGCAGCTGGTTTGCATCACCCCCACAGACTATAGAAGTTCATTAAACCTTATCTAAACACCACAACCAATTCAATTCAGTTTATTTATATAGCGCCAAATCACGACAAGAGAGTCATTAAGCCAATCAGTAAAAAAGTTTCCTATATAAGGAACTCAGCAGATTGCATCAAGACACTGACTGTGTGTTGATACAATCCTCATACTAAGCAAGCATGTAGCGACAGTGGGAAGGAAAACTCCCTTTTATCAGGAAGAAACCTCCAGAGGATCCTGGCTCAGAATGAGCAGCCATCCGCTACGACTCACTGGGGGTTGAGAAGACAGAGCAGGCACACGCACACCCCACACCCACACACACACACACACACACACACCATATATATCACGTAGTGTTTCTATGGCTACACTGTGATTTCTTAGTAGAAGTTCTATTTAGTAAGAGAAACTTTATTGTCTTTATCTGAGTGAATCTATAATTAATTCAATAGGTGAACTAATAGTAGCACATTCTATGTTAAAGAAAGTAAGATGTAATATCAGGAGAGGGAGAATGTTCAGTGGTTGGCAGCAGTGTGCCAGCCGATGGCCCCCTCCACGAGGACACCACAGCTCAGCAGAACGCCAGTGTAGCTTCTTCTGGGGAGAAAAACACTTAGAGAGAAAATAAAGTTAACATCTGAAATAACAGGAAATAATGCAATTAGAGAGTGGTGGTAGAAGAGAGTAGCAGAGTGTGGAAAGTGGTCAGTATGTCCTCCAGCAGTCTAAGCCTATAGCAGCATAACTACAGAGATAACTCAGGATAACCTAGCCTTTTAGATGGAGGCATGTGGGAGGCAGGGCCAGGGAGAAAAGTCTTTAACGACAGTAGTCCCCGCTGTACACTCCACCTCCCTCTGCTCCCCACTCGTCTAAACCTGGGCTAACGTCAGAATTTAACCATAAGCCCTATCAAATAGAAAGGTTTTGAGCCTAGTCTTAAAAGTAGACAAGGTGTCTGCCTCACGGACTAAAGCTGGGAGCTGGTTTAAGTGTGGCACACAAATTAAATGTACGTCTCTCAGTTCTGTTGACTTCAGTCTAAGTAACCACTGCATAGATGCTGAAAAACTTTTCTTTTTCCTTTTTGTTCCAAAGCTTCTTACTTTTCCTTCACATTTCAGAATTGAGTAAAAAAAAATAATTTATAAATGAACTTTTTTAAGCATCAAATGCATGCCAAGCGAAAAGAAAAGTGAAATGCTCAGTGTGTGTGTAGGCTTAGAAAAGTAAATACTAATTTTCCACTGCATCTGGTTGCACCACCTGTAGGAATTTAAACAATCTTGTATGCCAAAAGGATCCTAATACATTTAATTTAGCCAATATTTGAAACTAGCCTTCAATTTGTTGCACCAACAGATTAACATTTAAATTGAGCATTAGAGTAAATATCAGGCAGAGAACAGCAAAAGCTGTGGGAGGAGGGATTGGCTCTGCCCGTGCTTTAATGTCTACTTTGCCAACTCATTTTTCATGTAAGTGTAAAATATTGACACGAAAGAGTTGGTTTAGAGTGTAAACCTGCCAAACTAAAGTTTGATGTCAGTGAGTAGAAAAATCAAAGCAGCAGAAACGGAGAAAAGACAAGAAAGCGGGTGCAGTTTGCCTCCTCTAATCATCTTTTTCCTAAAAGCTCCCTCGCTCCTTTTACAGAAGGAAGATGTGCTGCTGGTTCCAGCATGAATTCTTAATTAAAAGCATTCAAATAAAAACATTAATGAAAATAACAACGACTCAATGGAAAGGATAAGAGAAAAACAAAACAGACCCATGACTCTCATATCTGCAGAAAGCAGATTAAAACACACACACACACACACACACACACACACACACACACACACACAGTAGCAGCCTAAGATGTGTGCATTTGTTTATTAGACCTTTACATGTTGCGGGGAAAAGGCGGATCATTGACCGGTGGACCGACTTATTGGAGCTTTATCTTCACTAATGAGGGCATCGCTTCAGTCAGTCGGGGTGAAGAAGGAAATGAGCTGAAAGGCAAAGCTCTTGATTTACTGATTTATTTATGCTCCAACCTTCACCTACGGTCAAAACATTTGGATTGCGACTAAATGATTTAGGTTTTCCAGATCCGAGTAGCAGAAATGAGCTTCTACCTCGTCATCCCCTAGCGTACGAGTGTACTGACTCCTGCCTTTGAGCCAGAGCCTTAGTTTTCTTTTCTCCCCTCTGGCTTTTTTTGTTCAATCCTCACGTGATTGGTCACTTCGCGATGCTTGGTCATGCCCGTCCACACTGAGCAGCGAGGTAGAGCAGGGATTATATAGAGACAGATACAAGTGGGAAGAGGATGGCAGAGTTTTCTTATGCAACATTCTGTTCCACATTGAATGGATCAAGTCATATAAATAATACATAATTAATATCATGTATGTTTTGTGCATTACTAATTCATTTCTTACAATATTACAGAACGAGAAAATCTGAGGAGTCAATTAGAAGCTGGTTTTAGTGATCTGAAGAACTGATTGAAGTCTTTTTCACCATGTAAGACGTGTTCTTTACTGGTTCTCGACTAGTAGAAGCTAACCATTAGCAACTCTACAACATAGTAAAACAGGTTCAGGCTTGTGTTATTTGTGGAGATAACACATCAGTGTTGCAGATTTAACCTGAGAAAGAAGAGTGAATGGAGGCAGCGGAAGAGTAGCATTTCTGTTAGCCAATCAGAGGCAAGACATTTGCATTTAATGAATATTAATGAATATGACTTGTTATCCTGAGGTTTTCTGCCACCACTCCTATGACAAACTTCTATCCCCTGAAGCAGGAGTGCCGAAGCAACTCAGAAGGCGTTCATTCATGCGAGAGACCACTGAAGATTTATTGACAAACACAAGTGAATGAGAGCTTTAAAGGCATACTACGCAACTTTTTCATATTTTTAAATAATTTCCTTGAGCCAGTATGTGCTAAAATGATCCTTCACAGGTCAATGAAATGTCACTCAGACCCCCACCGCCCTCTGTGGCCAGAATACCGCACTTGCAACTTCAGAGTGCCGGGCCAGACTCTGTTAGACTTAGTAAAAAGCCTGGTGCTGCAGTCTGCTTCCAGCATGTTTCCTGCATGTTTTAGATCATGATCACAGCTGATTTGTTTGATTTAGTGATGAACCGCTCCTGTAGACACTAATGAAGGCTGAGGAGACATTTCAGCAGTTAGATTAAGGCAGGGGTGCTCAATCCTGGTCCTGGAGAGCTCCTATCCAGCATGTTTTAGCTCTTTCCCCGCTTCAACACAGGTGATTTTTATCAGCAGGTGATTAACAGGCTTCTGCAGAGCTTGATGAGCAGCTGAACAGGTGAATCAACCACTGAATCAAGTGTGTTGGAGCAGAGGAACAACAAAAACATGCTGGATGGTAGCCCTCCAGGACCAGGATTGAGCACTCCTGGATTAAGGTGTTAAAAAGACGAATGCACAGCGAGAAGATTAGTTTCACTTTTGGTTCTACTAACTAAACGGACACTAGGGGGTGCTAAAAGCAAGCCAAAACTGCCAAGTGTGCTTTTAAAAGAGACAGAATTCCCATCATTGTTTCCTCTTATATCATAGCTTGGATCTGCTCCATCATCTGGGAAAGCCTGGAGTAGAGAAACTGTTCTCCCATAGGGGCCAGCTGAGGTGGTTCAGGTGTTTCAGGCATCTGAATTGAACTCCTCCTGATCACATTCCTCTGGAGGTTTCCAGGCTTGTTCCAGTGGGAGGAGGCCCAGATCCCACTGGTTGGAAAGATAATCCTCATTGGGCTGGGATCCCCCAGTGTGAGAAGTCACTAGGGAGAGAGATGTCAGGGTTTTCCCTCCTGGATCTGATACTGTTGCCCTACAACCCGAACTTGGATGGGCCCAGAAAATGGCAGGATAGGTAGAGTTGGCCAGTGGTAAATCAGACCATGGCTGTGTCCAAATCCAGGGATTGCATGCTTCTGAGTACCCGTCCTCATTGGTCTCAGGAGAACGTGTTCTTCCGTGACCACTTAGACCGGATGTTAACAGCTGTGAATGTGGACGTTCTAGCCTTAAATAAAAGTCCCGCCCCTACTCCTGTCACCTAGCAACTGCTTAAAGAAAATTTATTACAAAATATGGATCCACGATGCTGGATTATTCACGGTTAATTGTATAATTTATTTCATGATTTATGATTTACCAATTTTATGAACTGTACTGACGAACAAGAATACAAAAACACATTACAGGCCTAATGAGAATGGGAAACGCCTAAAAACACAACCACTTCAGGCTTTTACTTTTTCTACAGTCAGATTTGAATAAACTAGTCGTCCTGCTGCTCTACTGCTGCGTGTCCCGTTTCTACAGAAATCAATCCCGCAGTGCATCACGGGATTTATGGAGGTGAGGAGACCACGGAGACTACACCGCACCCGTTCTCAAAATCGAGGAAAAGAAGAACGCATTTCAAGACCGCATTCTGAGCATTCTTGGAATTTGGACGGTCTTCGACGCGGCGCTGTGACGTCACTGGTCTTAAAATCCGAACTCATGAGCACGCAACCCCTGGATTTGGACACAGCCCATGGCTAAAAGCAAAACTAACAGCAGTCTAACAGCAGTGATGCTTTCAATCAGACCCAAACACAAACTGGTTGCCTTCATGCACCGTAAATCAAGTGGGGATTTTCAACCACAAGAAAAAAACAGACTATTTTTGTTCTCTGGTTTTGTTTCCATGGTGCTTCGGTGTAATTTCAAGACATCACGTTCCACCACCACTTGATGCAAACATTAAAGATTCATAAGAGGTTTTTGGTGTGTTTTTCTCAGAACTGGCTGGTCGTGACGATGCATTTTAATTGGAACAAGGACACAAACCGTATAAGTCATGTTAATCAGGTCTGAAGCGGTTCTGTTTAGCAGTTGGAGGTTCAATATTGCTGCAGGGATATTGGACAGTAAAGCAAAGCCTGCACACGCACATCATAAAATTTAAAATTAGCATGTAATAAAAACGGTTTTAGTGCTACAGATGCTGCGGTGCTTCCATTTCATGGCGTAAAGCGTGATTCTTTTTAAGTAATGTGTTCCAGAGTGAGAGAGACCCGACAAAAGGAAGAGGTCTTTGGCTAGAAGAGATCAATTGTTTTTTTAAGCTTACTCTTGAAACCTTTGGGTGATGGTGGCAGAGGGGTTAAGTGCCTGCCCCATAACCAGAGGGCTGCAGGCTCAACCCCCGCTCAATCAGTCACAGTCATTGTGTCCTATCTATCTATCTATATAAATATATATACACACACAATATATATACTTGCTCTTTTGATATCTTCATTTAAAACTCAAAACATTATTTCATTTGTAGATTCACACGTGATGACCTGATTTCTTTTCCTCTCTCAGGAGAGTAAATTTTAAACACATCTAAAAGTCGGTGCAGTGGATTACTCAACATGGCTGCAGAGCAGCTGTGTGTGAGCTAAAAACCACACTCCACATATTAGTGCCTCAAGGTAATGCATTTTCGATGTTCATGTGATATAAAATTCTGGAAAGTTTTCTTTTTTCCTCAGATATGCTCAGAGCTGCCCTAAAGAGACCTTCCCAGCAAACAAAATATACTTCAAAATTACCGGTCTGCATCTCTTTTATTGCTATAAGATTTATGATTGCTCCTCTGAGAAAACAAACCCTTTTATCACATCTCCTTTCCCTGTTAATGGTCTGGGACTGGTGATTTTAGTTTTGACTTACAGACAACAACGACGACTGCAATATTTATATTTTAAAGTTGTGAAAAAGGTTTTAAGATCTGGGAGTATAGGAGAAGAAGAACATATTTCAGGAATTAAATCTTTGAATTAAAATACAAAACAGATCTGCTACAACCAGTGCATTACGTCTTGAACTAAAGCTTTCTTTGATTTGATTCCAAAAATATAAATGGAATATTAAACAGTTATTTTACATTGAAGTTGTTGAAGCTGATTCTATAACAAACAATATATTTTTATTAATTGTACAGCTTTTATTCAAATAAAAATTCATCTTGAATTATGTTAAAGGTAGGGTTGATGATCCTGCAAAAAGCCATTCAAGCAAGCTGCATTTAAAAAAAATCACAATCCAACCTCCTCCCATAAGCCACACCCCCAAGATAAAGGGGAATGCCAGACAAAACAGATACTGTCAAACATACCTTGTCACACCATGTTGGTACATTTTCTGCCATATTTCTGAATGTAACACACCTAAATAACAGCCGTGAAGCCTTCAGGCTTCTGATGGACTTCGCCACTGCGACCTAGATTGGAGATCCAATCAGGAAGACTGGGCTCATTAAACTGGAAACCCCCTCAGCTTCTTTAGCTCAAGCTACGTAACTGTTTTAAAATTTAGCATGCTAGCTAATATAGCTGTGACTTCACCTCCTGTTCAGCTGCTCCAAGTCAAGAACGCATGATTTGTGCAAAAAGAGGGGTGTGCGCAGACGGGGGAGGGACGGTCAGAGGGCAGTTCGATGGATGGATCATTAGCCAATCATTAAGAACGAGACGTTCAAAATGATTGGATGAGGTTTTTTCCAGAATTGTACGGTTCAAAGGCGATTGCAATTATTAATTTATTGGTTACCATTGGCATGTTAACAGCATTTGAAGCAATATGTCTCCTAGCCCACCTTTAATTAAAAATGAAGTCAGAAAGGGTTTAGAAAAAACCTCTACATCAATGTTGGATGTACCAGCTGACTACACATCCACTCGCCTCAACATGTCTGCCAGCATCAACACTGACTCTTGTGATTTCACATGAGGTCCATAAAACAGAGCCTATTTGCTGCTGTGAAACAAACTGAAAACACCAGGAGGAATGATCATGGGAGGAAGGGAGGGAAGGTGTGAGTGAGAGGAGAGATCACACAACCTTTTTCCAAAAATGGCACCAGCATGCATTGCCAGTTTGGCAGTTTGGAAAGCAGTTGTCAGAGCTGCTAAAAGTGTACTTTCAGCTCTCTGCAAGTCCTCTTCCTCCACAGGGCTGCAGAGAGATGTGGAGACATGTGGGGGGGTATCATAATCCATCTATCAATACACCTGTTTGTTGGGTTGCAGGGAGCTGCTGCCTATGTCTTGTAATCTAAATGAAATTTTAAAAAGAGCTCTTAGAGCCTTAGAGTTTAGTTTTCTATAGTTTAAAAACACTCAACGTTGATTACTGCCATCTCAAAAACAACCCTGTGAATGACCATGTTTATCTTCTCCAGATTACCTGAACAAACTGGATTTGTGTACTGCATAACCACTCACAGTATTTCTCTTTCCATTTTGAGAAGTGTGTTAAGTGCAGAGCTTTGTTTCTTAATGTTTTGGCTTGTTTTTAGCACCCCCTAGTGTTCGTTAGCGAAAGTTAATGTAAAACTAATCTCGCTGTGCGTTCGTCTTTTTAACACCTTAATCTAACTGCTGAAATGTCTCCTCAGCCTTCATTAGTGTCTACAGGAGCGGTTCATCACTAAATCAAACAAATCAGCTGTGTTCATGATCTAAAACATGCAGGAAACATGCTGGAAGCAGACTGCAGCACCAGGCGTGTCAGCTGAATTTTTTTTAAGTCCAGCAGGGAGCGGCCCGCCACTCTGAAGTTGCAAGTGTGGTATTCTGGCCACAGAGGGCGGTAGGGGTCATTAACCCTGTAAAGGGTCATTTTAGCACATACTGGCTCAAGAAAATGGTTTAAAAATATGAAAAATTTGCATTGTCACCTCTCTGGTGGGGAAAGAGCCGGAGTTGGTGTGTGAGGTTGAGAGGTTCCGACTAGATATAGTTGGACTCACCTCAACGCATGGCTCTGGCTCTGGAACCAGTTTCCTCGAGAGGGGTTGGACTCTCTACCACTCTGGAGTTGCTCCCACTGAGAGGCGCCGAGCAGGGGTGGGCATACTTCTTGCCCTTCATCTTGGTGCCTGTACGTTGGGGTTTACCCCGGTGAGCGAGAGGGTAGCCTCCCTCCGTCTTCGGGTGGGGGGACGGGTCCTGATTGTGGTTTGTGCTTATGCACCAAACTGCAGCTCAGACTACCCACCCTTTTTGGAGTCCCTGGAGGGGGTGCTGGAAAGCGCTCCTTCGGGTGACTCCCTCGTTCTGCTGGGGGACTTCAATGCTCACGTGGGCAACGACAGTGAGACCTGGAGAGGTGTGGTTGGGAGGAACGGCCCCCCTGATCTGAATTCGAGTGGTGTTCTGTTATTAGACTTCTGTGCTCGTCATGGATTGTCTATAACGAACACCATGTTCAAGCATAAAGGTGTCCATATGTGCTCTTGGCACCAGGATACCTTAGGCCGCAGGTCGATGATCGATTTTGTTATCGTTTCATCTGATCTGCGGTCGCATGTCTTGGACACTCGGGTGAAGAGAGGGGCGGAGCTGTCAACTGACCACTACCTGGTGGTGAGTTGGCTTCGATGGTGGGGGAGGATGCCGGTCAGACCTGGCAGACCCAAACGTGTTGTGAGGGTCTGCTGGGAACGTCTGGCAGAGTCTCCCGTCAGAAGGAGCTTCAATTCCCACCTCCGACAGAACTTCGAACACGTCCCGGGGGAGGCGGGGGACATTGAGTCCGAATGGACCATGTTCCGTGACTCCATTGTCGAGGCGGCTGACCGTAGCTGTGGCCGCAGGGTGGCCGGTGCCTGTCGTGGCGGCAATCCCCGAACCCGCTGGTGGACACCGGCGGTTAGGGATGCTGTCAAGCTGAAGAAAGAGTCCTATCAGGTCTTTTTGGCCTGTGGGACTCCGGAGGCAGCTGATAGGTACCGGCAGTCCAAGCGGAATGCAGCTCGGGTGGTCGCAGAGGCAAAAACCCGGGCGTGGGAGGAGTTCGGTGAGACCATGGAACAAGACTTCCGTACGGCTTCGAGGAGATTCTGGTCCACCATCCGGCGTCTCAGGAGGGGAAAGCAGTGCACTACCAACACTGTTTACAGTGGGGAGGGTGTGCTGCTGACCTCGACTCGGGACGTTGTGAATCGGTGGGCCGAGTACTTCGAAGACCTCCTCAATCCCACCGGCACGTCTTCCAGGATGGAAGCAGAGTCTGGGGATTTTGGGTTGGGCTCTGCAATCTCTGGAGCTGAGGTCACTGAGGTGGTCAAAAAACTCCTCGGTGGCAAGGCTCCGGGGGTGGATGAGATCCGCCCGGATTTCCTTAAGGCTCTGGATGCTGTGGGGCTGTGTTGGTTGACGCGGCTCTGCAATATCGCGTGGACATCGGGGGCAGTTCCACTGGATTGGCAGACCGGGGTGGTGGTCCCCCTATTTAAAAAGGGGGACCGCAGGGTGTGTTCCAACTACAGGGGGATCACACTCCTGAGCCTCCCTGGTAAGGTCTATTCAGGGGTTCTGGAGAGGAGGGTCCGTCGGATAGTCGAACCTCGGATTCAGGAGGAGCAATGTGGTTTTCGTCCTGGCCGTGGAACACTGGACCAGCTCTATACCCTTGGGGGGGTCCTGGAGGGTGCGTGGGAGTTCGCCCAACCAATCTACATGTGTTTTGTGGATTTGGAGAAGGCGTTCGACCGCGTCCCTCGGGGGGCCCTGTGGGGGGTACTCTGGGAGTATGGGGTACCAGGCCCCTTGATACGGGCTGTTAGGTCCTTGTACGACCAGTGTCAGAGCTTGGTCCGCATTGCCGGCAGTAAGTCGGGCTCGTTTCCGGTGAGAGTTGGACTCCGCCAAGGCTGCCCTTTGTCACCGATTCTGTTCATAACTTTTATGGACAGAATTTCTAGGTGCAGCCAAGGTGGTGAGGGGATCCGTTTTGGTGGCCTAAGGATCAGGTCTCTGCTTTTTGCAGATGATGTGGTCCTGTTGGCTTCGTCAGAACGTGATCTCCGGCTTTCGCTGGAGCAGTTCGCAGCCGGGTGTGAAGCAGCTGGGATGAGAATCAGCTCCTCTAAATCCGAGACCATGGTCTTGAGTCAGAAAAGAGTAGAATGCCTTCTCCAGGTCAGGGACGAGGTCCTGCCCCAAGTGGAGGAGTTTAAGTATCTCGGGGTCTTGTTCACGAGTGAGGGAAGGGTGGAGCGTGAGATCGACAGGCGGATTGGTGCTGCATCTGCAGTGATGGGGGCGTTGTACCGGTCTGTCGTGGTGAAGAGAGAGCTGAGTCGAAAGGCGAAGCTCTCAATTTACCGGTCGATCTACGTTCCTACCCTCACCTATGGTCACGAGCTTTGGGTAGTGACCGAAAGAACGAGATCGCGGATACAAGCGGCCGAAATGAGTTTTCTTCGCAGGGTGGCTGGGCTCTCCCTTAGAGATAGGGTGAGGAGCTCGGTCATCCGGGAGGGGCTCAGAGTAGACCCGCTGCTCCTCCACATCGAGAGGAGCCAGTTGAGGTGGCTCGGGCATCTGATTAAGATGCCTCCTGGACGCCTCCCTGGTGAGGTTTTCCGGGCACGTCCAACCGGGAGGAGACCCAAAGGAAGACCCAGGACACGCTGGAGAGATTATGTCTCTCGGCTGGCCTGGGAACGCCTTGGGATTTCCCCGCAGGAGCTGGCCCAAGTGGCTGGGGAGAGGGAGGTCTGGGCTTCCCTCCTTAAGCTGCTGCCCCCGCGACCCGACTCCGGATAAGCGGGAGAAAATGGAATGGCTTTAAATCTGCTTCTGAGAATCACTGGAGTTTGACCAAAAACTCTGGAGAAAGCAGTTATAAATATTACTCTAAAGTTTTCACCTGTTTCAACTCACTGGGTGAGCAAAGAAAGAATCGCTGAACAAATCTGAGCCGCTGGTGTTACTTTTGTTAGTTTTGTAACGTTTATTTTAAACTCTCAGAAGGCACTGCTGTTCTAATTCATTCAAAGGCACCAAACTAAGATGAGAAATAGTTGTTTTAACTTTAACAATACAGAACAGAGCAGAGTGTGAGGATTTTTCTTTAATCAATAAGGCTCATTATAAGATACAATGAATTCATATTTATATTCAGTTTGCACATCTGTGCTCCTGGAACAGCTCTTTTATAGCACTCAGTCCTTATTTTCTTCATGACCATGTAGAAAATACTCTGTGATTATTTTTCTATAACCATGAAACCCAAGCAGACTTTTTTTTTATTTTATTACCATTATAATACATCTGCTGACTCCTGAAGTAAAAGGGAGCTCAGTTGAATAAATGTTTGCTGCAATGTTTAGGATTTTTTTATTTATTTTTTATTTTGCAATTTTCCAAAAGAAACTGTGCAGCTTTGCCTTATGTTTGAGATTTGAAGTTCGAATAATTCCATATAAAGCTTGCCACACATTTAAGGGAGCCTCTCAGCTTTAGAGCCGCTCTAATAAATGTTTATGGTTCCTAAAAGCAAAAACAAAAACAAACTTCCATGCAGGAGCAATAATTATTCATAAAGTGAGGAAAAAATACATGTTGGTTCTGGATTCTAGTGACACTGAAAATGAGGATCACAGGATGTTCACAAATTAAAAGCTCGTCGATAACAAGGATTTAAAAAAAAAAATTCCTGACAAACAAGAGAAAATAGCACCAGCATTAGTAATACAATTTCTATTTAGCTAGATGGAACACCTCTGCAGAGGAAGCGATGCAGATTTACCCAGAACACCGTGAAAACCAATTTCAAACATTATGATGCAAATCTGCAAATCTCATCTAACCGAACCCGGAGCAGATGCAGCATGCTCCATGCTGTTGATACACACTTACAAAGCAGACCTCTATGAGATGATTTAGTTTCACTCTGCAAAAATAGATCTGCCTGCATGACAAGGAAACAAAAGTGTTGCAGTAGTGAGCTGAATAAGATGACTCCCCACCGCTTCATTTTTCACTTCAAGATATGCTGATAAGTCCTGCTGAGCTAACATCTTTGCGTGAAACTGAATATAAAACACTATTCCCCTTTTAGATGTCAGATTCTGATCAGAATTATGTTAATAGGAAAGAAAGGTGAGTTCTGCTTTGAGTCAGAAAACAGCAGCACAGATAACCACTGCTGGAAAACATTTGAATATGTTTTTTATGATACCAAATCGATATCTAAAACCGGTGTGTCAATTTGTTTTATTGAGAATTTGCATGGAAACATTTACTGTATTTCTTTTTTGTGGTGCAATTCAAACTCTGACTGCTAGGTGGCAGCAGCTTTTACCACCTTTATTCTGAAAGAATGAGATCTTATCTGGCCTGAGTTTTCCAATTCAAGTCAGTCTTAAACGTTGCAAATATCTTCTGGCTTTTATCAGAGGTGTGGATTTGAGTCACATGACTCGGACTCAAGTCAGACTTGAGTCATTAATTTTATGACTTTAGACTTGCCTTGAAAAAATGAAACAACTTGGACTTTATACATCAGTTTCTTGGGACGTAACTTCGACTTGAACCTGTTTATTTAAAAAGACTTGACATTTTACCCTAGTTTAAAACATCTACTATTTCAAAATTGCCCATATTTCACTCATCCTGTATTAACAGATGAAGACATCTCTCTGTAGTCTAATATGTGTGTGAGCGCTGCAGTACAGCCAATCAAATTAACCAGATTTAAAAGCGAGAAGAAAGCCAACCTAACCCTCGGTTTTTGTAAACATTGCTCCACCTAACGATATTTATGTTCCCAAGAGTAATTTCTTTCAGTTACATTCACTGCAAATAGGTGAAAAACAAAGCAGTGCAAAAAGCTCAGGTGGATGTAAACAGAGGTCTGTTTCATAGAGTTTCCAGCAGACAGAACTTTTGGCGAAGTGCAGCAAACTGTGTTTTTGTAGGACCTCTGGAAATGAACTCGGTGCTGTTGACTTGTTGAGAACAGCACGTTACATGTATTAGCCTTATTGGCGTGTATTGGACACCCCTGAAGTTTATTCAAACATAAGGGGCAGACTGATATTCTGCTAAGGATGGAAGGACTGGACTCGGGTAAAATGACTTTACCTAATTAATCCCCTTTCTAATTTTGGGGGTGTCATTAGAAAGGATTGGATCAAATAGAAATAGAAAGGGTGCATGCTCCTATCAGTCTATGTCAGAAACTCTGAATTATCTCATCTATGTCATGCAGACAGTAAACCTAAGACTATTTATGCGTGGAGTTGCTTCTCAGCCACGGGAATGGACCCATTCACAGACATGAATAAGGAATGGTACCTAAACATCCTCCAAGAGGAACTCCTCCCAACCTCCAAGAACAGTTTGGTGATGAACAATGACTTTTCCATCATGGAGCACTTTTCCAAAAGTCAAATTAAAGAGGTTCAAAAGAGGAAGAGTGTGTGTCCACGGCCAGAAAACTCCCAAACATGTTTACTGACAACTTATGGTCAATCCTCAAGTACGACGACGCAGGAAAAGGTTTCCATCAGTGAGGATTTGGTTCAGACACCAGGCTTCAGCTCTGTAAATATAGATTTTTTTTTTTTTTGCATACGATTCACGTAATTGTCAAAAAAAAACATTTTGAAAATGATAAATGCTTGAAATTATACTTCGATGTACCATAAAAGCATCATTTTATTTAAAAACACTCAAACAGCAAATCTTGTGAAAACCAATACGTGTGTCTTTGTGTGTGGTTCTAAAATAGTAAGTAGGGTAATAAGGGAGTATTTTAATAGAGCTCAGGAGAACACCTGTTCTACTTGCAGTTCCTTCACATTCATGTGTGTATGTTTTTGCCTTTGCACGCTCATTTCTAATAAATTGAAGAAGAGCAAAGTTCTTTCATTTCCAAAGAGCTGCAATTTTTCACAAGGGAACAGTGAAGAGTGGAACAATTTCATCATGACCACCTCCTGTTTGTCTGCATGTAAAACGCCTCCCTTATGTTTCACCTCTGTGTTTTTCATTTCTAGACTTTTTGTCCTCTCTGGTTTTCTGTATAAGTCAGCATGTGCTTCATTTATGAGATAATGCAGTCGTACATAAATCTGTAGAAAATACACACACAGGTCATGAGAGGATATATGGAGAAGGAATGTCAGTATAATAGCGTGTTGCATTAAATACTCCAGAAGCTGCTTTAGCTGCTGGAACAGCTGAGTTACAGATTATCTTTAACACTCTGCATGGTTTACAAGCCCACTGTGGACATACACAGAGACCTTTGCTGCGTTAGGAAGATCGTTTTCCATGTTACTCCCTGGAAAGAGTTTTATTAGACTGTTAAGATGACAAAATGTTTTACTGGAGAATTTATAGAAGTTAGAAAGAAACTGGTTATTTCTCAGTGTTTCGTTGCCTTTTGTGATCTTTTTTACAATCTTCTATTTTTTGATAAACAACCCGTTTGTTCTCAAAGGATCTTTTTAATGGTAAAAAGCTTCAATAAAACTAGAGAACCTGCTTCATTTTTTCATAATATTATCTAAATAAAAGGTTTTTGGATGTCAAACAGATGTGTCATCATCGTTTTTTTCTTTTCTTTTTTTGTAATTAGTCCATATTTCATGTGTTTAAAGTTCACCAAGGCTGCGTTCAAATGGTCAAGTCACTCACTTCTGCACCATTGTCCTGCTGTGTGAACTTTAACTGTCATTTTTAATCGACAGTATAAAGTCATACCATGCTACAGTAAAAGTAGTGTAATTGTAGTTTTAGAATACGTTGATCAAAATGAACCATGACACTTAGCCAACCACATGCTAATGCCAGTGGCGCTGCTGCAAGAGTGTCTTAGGGCTTTCTGGAGCAGACGAGGAAGTCTGCGGCTGATTTCTTGCTGAGTAGTTTGGATGGAGCTCCGTTAGGGAGTGTGAGATGACCAACAGTCCTGTCAAATGACACATTTTAACTGTTTCACTACTATTGATCTCTGGGGGGGCCCTAGCATTTGCCTGCCCTGCCTATCGGCACGCAGCAGCTCTGGCTAACACTAATATCTGCAGCACATTCTGAATTTCGCATTCCCCAAAAGTATCCAGTTCTCGAGGTTTTCTGAATGTCCAAAAAGTAAATAAGTTTGTTTCCTTTGCCTGAGCTGCAGCATTTGAGAAGTCGTTTTAAAATGGAAAACCTACTAAATATATATTTAGAACATGTGTTGTTATGCCTGAATGTTAAAGGCACCCATCACTGTAAATGTCTCTGCCATAATTAGCTAGATAATGCTGCCCATCACCTTGGATTCAGGTGAGTATTTTTGTCTGTTCAGTCAGTGGTTATTTATGCAACTGTGAAAACTTGGTTTAAATATAAAATTATGTTACATTCAAGCAGCTTTTGAAATGCAAGAAAATAAAAAAACAGTTTATCTGTTCCCTATATTATTGAATACTACAGTATATGATTCAATCTCAGATCCTCTGGTCTCTGTTCTGCTCAACACACCGGATTCAAAGATTGAATCGCCTAACCGACATGTCCTGAAGTTCTGCAGAAGCCTGTTGATCCATTGGTTAGGCTCAGAAGGGATATGGCCTTTGCTGCTGGTACCCCATGAAGAAGCTGGATGCCTACATGTACCAGGACAGTATAAAAAGTATACCTAGTGGCATCTGGATTAACTTTACTAAATCAGGGCTGCCCCTAGGCATCAAGCAGAAAAGTTGCATAATAACATATAGACCTTTGTTAGGATGACCTTTGGCCTTCTGGATTATGGATATATGCAAATGGGGGGGGGGGGGGGGGGGGGGTACAGTTTAGGTGTGTGTGTTAATTTGTCATCTGGGAATGAGATGAAGTGAGGATGTTGATGAGGGCATAAACCCCACAACACTCAGCACAACGATCCTCAGTTAATTCTATGAATGTTGTTCATGAACGATCTGGCTGTGTCAAGAGCCAACTTCCTTGTGCCACTGCACCCCCTTTTATAATAATATAATATAATATAATATAATATAAAATAATATAATATAATATAATATAATATAATATAATATAACATAATATAATATAATATAATATAATATAATATAATATAATATAATATAATATAATATAATATAATATAATATAATATAATATAATATAATACAATATAATAATGCTATTGCACCTGATCGGAACCCAATGAAGGTTGGATTTTGTGTGGCTATTTTCACACCTGCAGAGTTAAGTTTGTTTAAATCAAACTGGGTAAATTTTCCCCTTGGTGTGGTTAGTTTGTGTACATATGAACCCAGTGATCACATGAATATGTGGACTAAACACACATACCTAGACCCTTTAAAGAAAGTGGTCTCTATGTGGTTCCAAACTGTCTGCAAAGCAGTTTGATTTTTGTAGCGCAACTGTGATTTGAACTCAATCTGACACAACTAGCAGGTGAACACTGCATGTTTGGGCCAAACTAATTCCTATAGCTGGGTATGCTTTGCATTCTGGGATGCAGAACAGAGAAAGTCCATAAACTAGCCAGAAATGAGGCCTCAAGTGGCTCACCAATGAGGTTTTGCAAATGCACAACACCTTTCTGTACTGTATTTACACCTGGTGCATCCATCCTTAACACATCTAAACAATATGCAACTTTCTTTATAATAAACTTTATACAAACAACAAACAGGATCTTTCTGTCTCTGTACGACTTCTGCCATAACAACCTAGTTTATTTTCTTTTGCTTATCTTTTTTTCTGAAACTAAACACACCTCCTCTATGCTTTCCTACATTTTAGCATTTAGGCTTGATACTTGATACTATTTGAAACAAAAGAACATTTAACTGTGAAGCTAACATTCCAGCTAAATTAAGAGGGAACAGACCCATCTATGCATATTAAAATGGAAGAAATGTGCAGGTTTCCTCCAGCGGCACACCTCGGGTTTTACCTCTAAACAATAAGAGAAGGAATGTGGGTCAGGATCAGCCTCTGTAGCGTTGTGTATTTCTAGGAGAAGCATTACAAACATCCTCTTTTCTGGTGGAGAAGTGGAAATGAGGACAACTCTGAGGAGATAATGAGCATCGCTGTGGCTCTGTGTGTGTGTGTGTGAGGAAAACGCACTCTGCAGCTAATGACCCAACATGAAATCTACGCCACCGATCACAAAAATTCATCACGAACTAACTAGTTTATTATTCAGGGCTCCTCTACAAGAAAGACATCGTACAGCGCAAGCTGCGTGCAAACATGACAACACGAACGGCTGCGACAACAAGCAGCTGCTGTTGCAATAACACCGACAGTCATTGGAAATGTCACAGCTATCAGCCATGTAATCTTTTGTGTATCTCATTTGTACCAATGCCAGCCAGGGAGCTGCAGGTAAGGTGAATGCAGAACAGTTAGAATTTGGGTGTGTGAGTCCTCTCATTTGGATTCTGTCAGCCTAACGCTGTGGTATATAGAGACGCTCTGATCCATTAGAGCAACACGGCCAAGAGTCGAAGACTATAATTACACACTAAT
This sequence comes from Aphyosemion australe, assembly GCA_006937985.1. NCBI lineage: Eukaryota > Metazoa > Chordata > Actinopteri > Cyprinodontiformes > Nothobranchiidae > Aphyosemion > Aphyosemion australe. Next base: position 1,408,776 of record SSNS01000058.1, on the reverse strand, counting down.
TTAGCCTCCCATCCAGAATAGAACAGGCAGAAGGAATGGGTGAAATGAGACTAGGAGCATAAAGGGGAGATTAGAAGGAGCGATGGGCATAAGGAGACGTAACACATGGAGTGTTTCAGTAAACAATGATAGAGATGATAGAGATCAAACTTCACCGTATGACCTTATGGAACGAGATCAAAACCAGTTATAATGGAGAACTAGGCTTGGTTGCCTCCTTTTGTATTAGCACTACAACCCTGAACGTCACTGAAACAAAACCACTGACTAGTTCAAATATGAAACGTTGCACTGGCTGAAATGGTCAACCTCACAGTGTGACAGCCAGTAAGTTTCACGTCTGTTAGTTAAGCTAACAAACACATCCACACTATGGCCGTTTGTGAAACTGCCAGGAAACATAATCTATTGATTTGAGGTCTTGGCTGGAAATTTCCCTTCTTCCACGATTTGCCTCCAGTTCTGACTTTGAGTTGTTTTAGTGTTGATGTCTTCACATTTTCAGAAGCTAAGTAGCTCAATCAGGTGAATGTGTGCTAACTGCAAAATTATTATCGATCAAGAAATACTAAAAATACTGATTTGGTCTTAAAGTTTTGCCAGATGAAGAATAAAATGGAAAATAATTACGAAAAAAGCTCAGGCGCTCCTGTTTCATGAAGTATAAGTTAGTCGGAGAAGTGGGGGGAAGAAATTGACAGGATTTGGTGTTTTACTCATTAATATTCATGATATGCAAACATCTCACCTCTGATTGGCTGACAGCAACGCAACTCTTCCACTGTCTCCATTCACTCTGCAACGTTAATGTGTTATCTCCACGAGTATCTCCACACTGAATGTGTTTCGCCATGTTGTGGAGTTGCTAATGCTAATGGTTAGCATCGACTAGCCGAGACACGCTCTGCTCTCCACTGGATGCTAAACCAACACGGTTATCTCTGGTTGTGAGCTAAGATGGGTGAGTCAATGAATGTGAACGTGTTACTGACCCGAGTGTTTCCACATCTATTTTCTTTTGGCGACTAATGCAGGACGTAGTGGCTGAAGACTATTTTCATGCTCATCTAGCCTGACCAATCACATTTCAAAAAACGCAAGTATCGGAAATATTCACTGTAAACACAGTGCACCCCCTGGTTGAGTAGCACTTGTATTTGTAACTTGAAGCAATCTCCTGGATGATGCTATGCAGAGAATATTTGCCCTACCTTTATAGTTTGTTAGATTCTGTGAGTTATGCACAGGAGATACATGGGTAAATGTGTTTAGTGCTGATGTGTTGCAGCAAAAAAGTTGCAGATTTGAAACATTGCAGAAGTCTTTTATGTGGGATTATGCACATGTTGGTTTTCCCCCACATGCATGTTTAGTAGCATGGTGACCCTAAATTGCCTCTATATGTGTATGGATGTTTGCTTGCCTCTATGTGGCCCTGTGATGAGACTGGCGAGCTGTCCAGGTTGAGACACCAGTCCCCCCTTGACTCTGTGAAGGAATAAGCAGCTAAAATGGAAGGATGAATGGATGTTTATGCACATTTTACCCAAGAAAACACTCCAGTGTTTCACTTGTGATGAGGCGTGCACCATGATTTAGTTATTGGAACACACTGACGCTTTTCCTAATCAGCTGTAGCCATTGCTGCTATGGATCATTCCTCTTTAGCTTGACCATTCTTGACAGCTGTTCTAAAGCGTTTGCAGTGTTCACATTTGATCAAACTTGGCAGAGGATATTATCCCACAAGTCCTCAAGTATATTCAGATTAAAATTTGCCAACTAAAGCATCTTTTTGGGGAAATGGATGATTCATCAGGGCTTTGCTTCTAATGCAGTCATGTTTTCCACATTACAAGATCTTTTAAAGCAATACTGTCCAATCCTGGGGCCTCATTTATCAAATGTTCGTAGAAACGTTCCTATATTCCCTCCTACGGATGAAATTTAGAATGTGTGTACGAACAGTCAACGTCCTGATTTATGAAACATGCGGTGGCCTCTCGTACGCACGTTCCTCCGCAATCGTCTGATGATAAATCCCACCTGTGCGCTTGCAGGAGCTCGTGCCAGTTTAACGTCATTTACATACAGAAACGCCCTCAATTAACCATATTTGGTCACACTACGTCCTCAGATCGGGAGGGGATTCCCTGGGTTCTTCCCGGACAAAAAAGAAAAACTTTATTGACAGTGAGATCGAAGCACCGGACACACTCAGGGAGCAGAGGAGGTTCTGAAGGTTTTTATTTGTAAAATAGAATATGGACTGGAATCAGATCAGTGCGCTGCGCTCACGGAAGAGCCGTTCCCTCTGGAGTGCTCTCTGCTCTGCTAAATCCTCCAATAATAATAAGAATAAGAAGAAACTATGTTTTATATAGCAAATCTCAAGAAAAACCACGGGGCGCTTCCCAAGGTCAAAATAATTAAATTAAATTAAAACATAATAGATAAATAAATTCAAAATGATTTAAAACATCATAAAAATGGGAAGAGTAAACATTGTGATTACAAAATAACACGTAATCAGCCATTCTACAATGTCAGATTCCTGTGGGTCACGGGTGTTTTAGCTCCAATAATAATAATCCACCTAAATAATTATTTATTGGGTAAAATAATTAGTGGATGAGGAACACGCGTGGATCACTGAGACCGTCAGAATTGCTGTTCCCTTGTTCTACCACTAGATGCTGTTCCTACGCACAGTCGGAGCTGTTCTTATATTTAGGAACGTTTTCACGCACAAGTACAAATTGGTAAATACCACACAATGCGTAAAATCGTTCCCACGCACGAAATACGCACAGATCTGTTCGTAAGTACGGTTGATAAATGAGGCCCCTGGTCTTTGGGAGCAGCATGTTTAGGAGTTTTCCCTGTTTCAAAATCAAATATCAAACTCATATCTGCATGTTTTATTTCAACCAATGGTCACCAGATGTGGATCATGACTGAGTGAGATCAAAGATAAAAGCAGCCAAAATGAGTTTCCTCTGCAGTGTTGCCTTGGAGATGAGGTGAGGAACTCTGTCATCCGAGTGGAGCTCAAAGCAGAGCTGAGGTGGTTAGGAGATCTGACTAGGATGCTTTCTGGTTGTCTTTCTTTGGAGATTTTTCAGGTTATATTGTGAGAACACCCCCAAAATTCGCTGGTAAGATTACTTAACCTTTCTGGCCTGGGGTTTCCTTAGGATCCTCCTGGAGGAGCTGGAGTCAGGAAGTCTGGGAATCCCTCCTGGAAATGCTATCAGGTCATGGCCCATCTTTACAAACGTAGTGGGAAATAAATGGATAAGACACTTCCTGAATAAAGAACATTTGTCTAGTATGCAAATGTTCTTTATTCAGGAAGTGTCTTATCCATTTATTATATATGCAAATGCTGTAATTGCTTTGCAGTTTTGACATTACCAAAGGAGACTCAAAATCAATTTAATATGATTCCAAGTGAATGTTCCTGTATTTTTTTTTTTGTACAATTTTGTTTCCAACTATTAAGATATTAGTTTTAAGACTTAACGATCCTTTTAATAGAAGCTGATATGTAAAACTAGAGTAGTTCTCAGCTTTTCAACATGACTGCATGAGACATTTTGCAGCACTTCTAGCTGACTTTTGGCTACTTTCCATTGGCAATAGTTGCTAACACACCTTGTCACTCTCAAATCTGACAAACACATACAGTGCAGCTGTCAATCTCCTGTAGCCAACTCATACCAGCAGAAACATTGCATGTGGATTGACATACACTCATCACTCAGTAATAACCATCCAGGCTAGAGATGGATAGATCTTCAGTCTATTTTCAGCCAGCAGGAGGAAAGTTTTTAGCCAGTAGGTTGGACAAAGATGACATTTTTCTAACGATACCAATGTCGGATTTTTATCTTCTATTTATGTCACATAAAGACACATTTGAGGCAACACAAGCTGTTAAAACTCATGACAATCCCTTACATTATACTGTCATTAGTATCCCAATTATAGTCTGACTGTTCACTTTCCTTAAAGTAGTCCTGGAATTTAAAATCATATTTCCCTGGTTAAAAACAGGCAGCAAAAATATTGCTAATAATTCAGAAACAACAATAAAAAGTAAGAGAGAAGTTGGACAACCTTGGCAATTACCTCGTTTATCATTACACATGTTGGTATTCCCACATGGGAAAGAAACAGAACTATTAATATCCAAATACAATAATAAACAAAGCCTCTAAATTTCACTCCAAAACCAAAATGCTCTGAGGATATTAAGGCAGAAAGAATGTTCAATCATATGAAGCGCTTTAGTAAAGGCTAGAAAAAGAACAACAAAATAAAATGTAAGAAATATCATTTCATCTTCAATCAAGTGATGCTAAACTCAGCTGATATAATTGTGAATAAAGCGGTTCCTGAGAAAATCAGGTTGTGTATCACTAACTTATCTTGTAATCTATTAGCCATTATATGAACAAGAACTTTGTAATATGGGTTTAATATTTGTTATTGGCCACAAATGATCAAAGTCTGCCTCTTTTCCGGGTTTTGATATGAGAGTAATAAGTCTCTGTTTCATTGTTACAGTTTAATTCAGTAAAATATACTTCATGGCTTCAAAAATGAATTATTTTAATTCTAACTAAAAAGTAATAACGCTTAAGTCAGCCCATCTTGACCAGGGGCTTTACCTGCTTTCATTTTGATCTAACTCTTAATTGTTATATGGGGGGCATAGTAGTTTGACCGAGTGGTGTTGCCGTAGTGTGACGTCATCGGCGGGCGCAGACCTTCACCTTCGAGCAAGTTATGTTTTCCCGCTACTTCTCGTGATTATTTTCTTTTTTCTCGGGTATGTTGTGTACTTTTGACACTGATGGTGCTATTAAAACACGATATTTGAGTAGTTCGACCGTGTTAAGATGTGTTTGAACAAGTTACCGCGCTGTGAATAGAATGAAATGTTCGTTAGCCTTTAGCACCAGAGACATGTTTATGTTTAGCACTGCCACTGCGCAAATGGTAAATTTAACACACGTGATATTTAGTTCGCTAATGTTAATGTATTTCAGACAAACGTTTTGTACATTTTATTCTTAGATGAGATTTGAGAATATACTGTGTTTAATGTAATACTGTCTAAAAATCATAAAATCTTGTCATCTTATTCAGGGCTGCCAACTTTGGAAGTTTTCCATGCGTGAGACTGGGGTGGGGTGGAGTGGGGGGGCTCGTCTCACCTCCCTCCGCTGTCGGGGGGGGGGGGTCTTAAACCACGAGGTTAGTTGGACGTTGGTTATTCGACAGACATTCACTCCTGGTTCACTACAGTCAGCGGAGGGTTTTCATATGGTGCGCTGCGCCACATAGAGACGGCGGTCAGCTGATGAAAGCGGTGGTCCGCTTAGGGACCGTCAACAATTTCTAGTCATTTGGGAATGCATACAAAAAATCTAAAGCTTTCAGCTTAATTGATTAAATTATTCAAAATCAATTCTCAGTTGTGTTATTTTACTAGACCAACGAGACACATCAGTTTGAAATATATTTCATACAATCTGATCTTTTTTATGAGTAATTTAATGAAAAATTGTTTGTTTTTCAATAGCTTCCAGATAAATTGATCAAAATACTCAAACCCAATTTCTAATGGTGTTACTAAGCTAGACCAGTGAGACAGCAGTTTTTAACATATTAAATAATTTGATATTTTTTTATTAAGATTTTTATAGAAAATTAAGTAATCTTCAAAAGCTTCCAGGTAAATTAAAAACAAACAGTTTTGTTACTAAGCTAGATTAATGAGACACCACAGTTTTTAACATGTTTAATTTAAAGAGCTCATTTTTATTAATATTTATATGGCAATTTCTGTATTTTGCTTCAATAGCATCCAGGTTTTGTGATCAAATGACTAAAAAAAAATCAGTTGTCATTTGTTATTTAATTAGACCAATAAGACACAGCAGTTTTTAACTAATTTCGTTGAGTCAGATTTTTTTCATTTATAAATACAGAAATTGCCAAATAAATAGATCAATGACCCCAAATCAATTCCATTCCTCCCACTCCCAAGGAATCCTCTTCGAAAGAGGGATTTGTGTCTTTATTGCTTAGTAGTTCCAAGCTGCCACCTTTGAGAATTGGTTTTTATCAGTTCACCTAGAAGCTTTTGAAAAAAAAAAATATTTTTAATGAAAATCTAAATGAAAAAGATCAGATTGTATGAAGTATGTTGAAAACTGTTGTGTCATTGCATTGTTCTACTTTAGTAACACCATTGGGAATTGGTTTTGACTATTTTTTTATCAATCTACCTGGAAGCTTTTGAAGAAAATGTCTTACACTCATTCTTGAGAGTCGGGACAAAACAGGTTTTAAAATCTTTTTTTTTAAATATACACTATATTCATTTTAATTATCTATTTGTGTAGAGAAAAGTCTAAGCTATATAACCATGTAAAGGTGCAGGTTCTAAATAAAAACTTATTTTTAACAAATTCACTTTTTTTGAGTTAGAACTCGATTCATGTCAACTCCGTCAGACACACTAAAAATAATGCATTTTTATTTCTTGCAGTCCAACAAGAATCTAAAGTTCTAAACTATATTGTAATGGTTTTAGCTACATGTATATGTAATAACATTCAAGATATAAATTGGAACAGGAGCAATATAACAAATTGTAACGTGTAACAAATTAAAAATGAATTAATACTAGTTTTTTCTTTAGAATATCAATTAATTAATAATATCAATTAAAAACTTATAAAAAACAATATTTTATTACCACTTTAAGTCATTAGAGGTCGATTTGTCAACTCCGTCAGCTTACATGTCCACTCCGTCAGACGTGAAATCTGACGGAGTTGACGAAAGGCCATGTATTTTCCCTCCAAAGGATGCGTTGTACATAGCAGCTAGTAACGTTTTCCTCAGTTGCTAGCTGTCTCAATAACCTCACTAAAATGCCCAAGTTAAATCCACTTTTTCTTTAAAAGCACATCACAATGGAAAGACGGTGTTGACATGGTCCAGTTGTGACCATAGAAATAATGACAGTGTTTGTGTAAAATATCTAAATGTTACCAGAGTGTGTGCTAGTGCTGTTATCAGCACAGCATGGGAACCTCAAAAGGGTCCTTGGTGACACAGATGACCATGCTATTGCCTGATTAAGAGTTGACAGAAACTGAGGACACAACTTTGGCAAGCAGATTTTTATGAAAAATATAATTTGATGTTTACTTCAAGCATTGCTTCACATATTTATAATCATTATCTTTCAATTTACATATATGTATTCACATTTTTACACTTTGTTCAAGTTTTTGGGGCTGATGAATATTGTGACTTTGTGGTGAAGACAAAAAACTAACATAAACCTCAGCACAACCTAAGCATTTAGGCAATATTTTTCAAAAGAGAAAGGAAATTTGCACTAATGATAACATTAGGATACTAATTTCCTTTAGATTAAACATGGCAAGTCAGTAAATCATGATAATTAATTTTTATTTTTGACCTAAATCACAGGTTTGTATGAAGGACATGTTTTGTCCCAACTCTCAAGAATGAGTGGTTATTTTTATGAAAATCGTAATTTAAAAAAATCAGATTGTATGAAATGTGTTAAAAAAACGTGTCTCATTGGTCTCGTTTAGGAACAGAACTGAGAATTGATTTTGAATAATTTAATCATTGAAACTGGAAGCTTTTGACTTTTTGTATGCGTTCTCAAATGACTAGAAATTGTTGACGGTCCCTAAGCGGACCACCACTTTCATGAGCGAGTCCTCGGAACGCAGCTGACCGCTGTCTTTATCTGGCGCAGCGCACACACACATCATAGCACACGGCATAAAAACTCATCATTGACCGTAGTGAACCATGGAGTAATGTCTGTTGAATATCCACTGTCCAACTAACCTCACCGTTGTGCTTTTTCAGCGTGAGAAATCTCATGTGTGGTGTGAGTGCGTGTAAGACAGGAAAATGCGTGAGTCTCACGCTCATTGCGTGAAGCTTGAGAGCTCTGTCTTATTTCAGAGTTGTGTGCCCTACTGTTACTTATTGTTTTTTTTTCTTTGTTAAAAATCTGTTTCGTTGTGCATATTTGTGTAAATGTTGTCACTGAGGAAACATCTCTTGATCCCTCTTGTGATGAACTCAAACCTGTTTGATATAACCTAATGTAAGATGATGAAGTCTCTGTTGTTCAGTATGTTCATGTGTGTTTTGTTTTTTTCTCTGCAGATGTGCAGCAGCTGTTGGTGGTTAAAGAAAGGTTCCTGGTGAATAGAGCTTCAGTATGAATCATCAAGATCCAGAAGCTCTCAAGGAGGAGGAACTAATTCCCAGTCCACTGACCACTGGTAATCTATTGCCTCTTTCTCATTATAAATACTAGGGATGCTCCGATCCGATCACGTGATTGGAAATTGGGCTCAATCACGTGATTTTCAAAGGATCGGAATCGGAAGAAAAAGATCAGATTTAAAAGAATAGAATAGAATAGACTATTGATCCCACAGTGGGGAAATTCACTTGTCACAGCAGCACCATCACTCAAAAGGATAATTAGAAGAGAAATAAAAACAAGGATACATGTATATACACATATGCAGTCATCTAATCTTCGATCACTAAAAAAAACACACAAATAAAAGATGAAAGCAAACTTGGGTACCAACACTATGCAGCATACTGTAAGAGACACAGACAAACAATGTGACTCCAGTATTGCACAAGTATAGAACACATACTGAATATTGCATTGGTGTTATTGTGTACCAGGATAATACCAGGACATCTTAAACTGAGGAGTTATACACTCTTACTGCAGAGGGGATGAAAGATCTGCGGTAGCGCTCAGTTTTACATCTGGGATGTCTCAGTCTACCTCTGGAGGAGCTGTCCATGATCTCCACAGTGGAGTGCAGTGGATGGGAGAGGTTTCTTAAGATGGAGGTCATCTTCCCCAGCATCCTCCTTTCACACGTCTCCTCAACAGAATCCAGTGGGCAGCCCAGAACCGAGCTAGCTTTGGTAGCTAGCTTGTTCAGTCTCTTCCTGTCTCGGTCAGAGCTGCCTACACCCCAACAGACCACAGCAGAATGAATAACAGAGCCAACAACAGAGTGATAAAAGGATTGTAGCAGCTGGGAACTAACTCCGAAGGACCTCAGCCTCCTCATGAGATGGAGGCAGCTTTGGCCCTTCTTATACAGAGCATCTGTGTTGTGGGACCAGTTCAGTTTACTGTTGAGGTGAACACCCAGGTACTTAAAGGTGTCCACCACCTCAATGTCTGCTCCCTGGATGTTTACTGGTGAGTGAGGAGGAGTGTTTCTCTGGAAGTCAATCACCATTTCCTTTGTTTTACTGGTGTTCAAGCGAAGGTGTTTACGCTCACACCAGTCCACAAAGTCCATGATGACTGACCTGTACTCCTGGTCATCCCCCTCAGACACACAGCCGACAATGGCCGAGTCATCAGAGAACTTCTGGAGGTGACAGCTGCTGGTGTTGTAGGTGAAGTCCGAGGTGTAGAAGGTGAAGAGAAAGGGTGAGAGCACTGTACCCTGTTGAGCTCCGTTACTGCACACAACCACCTCAGACGTACAGTTGTGCAGCCTCACATACTGTGGCCTGTTGGTGAGGTAGTTGATGATCCATGCGATCAAATGTTCGTCCACTCCTGCACCCCTCATCTTCTGCTGCAGTAGACACGGCTGGATGGTGTTAAAGGTGCTCGAGTAGTTGAAGAACACGATTCTCACAGTGCTTTTTTGCATCTCGAGGTGATTCATAGCCCAGTGCTGCAGGTAGATGAGGGCGTCCTCCACCCCCATGTTTGGTTTGTATGCAAATTGAAGTGGGTCTATTTCCAGGGTCACCACTGAACGTAGATGGGTGAGAATGAGTCTCTCCATAGTAGGTAGATCAGAACGAGCGAGAAAGCCGGTGTTTTGATGAGGAACAACACACTTAGAACATGGACATATACATATATCGTGGCCAAAAGTTTTGAGAATATGACACAAATATTAGTTTTCACAAAGTTTGCTGCTAAACTGCTTTTAGATCTTTGTTTGTGTTTTCTGTGATGTACTGAAATATAATTACAAGCACTTCATATGTTTCAAAGGCTTTTATCAACAATTACATGACATTTATGTAAAGAGTCAGTATTTGCAGTGTTGGCCCTTCTTTTTCAGGACCTCTGCAATTCGACTGGCCATGCTCTCAATCAACTTCTGGGCCAAATCCTGACTGATAGCAACTAGGGCTGGGCGATATGACGAAATGTTTCGTCTGTACGATAGAAAATGTCTATCGTTTAATATGAAGCTCTATCGTTTACACCACGATGCGGCGTTTTACGGCAGTATTTTACGGCATGTCCATGCACGTGCGGCGCGCCACGCTAGCCATGCATGAACAAACATGGAGGAGGACGGTAGCGGACGCGGTTCAGACCAGGGTAATTTTCAACAGGATGACCTGCCAACCCAAACGGAGGAGCTTGTACCTAAAAGAGGGGAAACTTCTGTTGTATGGATGTGGTTTGGGTGTAGGAAGGCCGACGCGGACCAGAAAGCAGTTGTTTGTAAAGTTTGCCGGTTCCCGGTGCCAACAACAGACTCCAACGCTACAAATGTATTTTATCAGCTGCGCAAGAACCACGATAAAGAATACAGAGAGAGTCAACAAGCAAAAGCCGTAAAAGCAGCGTCGAGTGGTAGCGTAAGCGCTCATAACAAACTCCAGACACAGATGCTGCAACAGGCGTTTAGTAGTATCACACTATATAACCACAGCTCCCGCAGATGGAAGGAGATCACTGCTGCAGTTGCCAAGCACATCTGCATGGTTCCAATCTACACGGTCGAGAAACTTGGGTTTGGTGAGTTGGTGCAAACACTTGCAATTTTATATTAACTATCAATTTAATTAAAAGTAACAATGCTATATCGGTATGTATATCGTTTTCAGGATATAAAATGAGCTATATTGGGATATGAAATTTTTGCCATATCGCCCAGCCCTAATAGCAACCCATTCTTTCATAATCACTTCTTGGAGTTTGTCAGAATTAGTGGGTTTTTCTTTGTCCACCCGCCTCTTGAGGATTATTGCCAACCCATACATTATAGACATGCCACCATTACAATGTTACCAGTAGAAATTAAATGCTATTCAATATCTCAAAAGCTGTACACCGCTGCTGTACTTTGTTAGTTTGAATAACAAACAATGAAATCAATGAAATTAAAATACACATCAAATTAGTCAGGTCTTATTAATTTCCAACACTCCGCAGCCACATATGATGAGATCCCCACCCGTAACAGCTAGACACCAGCCTCCAAGTGTTGTTCCTGACTCACCTCAAGCTGATGCATTCGTCTTTTCTTCATAATAAAGCTCCCAATCCGGTCCCAACGTATCAGTTCCTTCAAGTCCTTCTTCAAGAAAGTTCCTTCTATTAAAGTCTCCTCTCTTACCGCAGCCTGCCGTGTCTCTCCCAACATGCTTCAGCGGTCGTCCGCTAGCTGGTGGCTACGTTAGCGTCCCCGGCTCCAGCCAAACCTCATCGGCTATCCAATCGCTAAACAGCCAGTGGTTGATGTTCGCTCCATCTCCACTACGGCAAACACCTTGTGCCACGATCAGCTGGCACGATCAGCCGGCATAAGCTTGTTTACTCCGCTGCTCTGATCCACCGGACACCCCAGCTGATGTCACCCCTCCTCCGTGTGTGAATGCTTCCTTCAGGACTGGTACAGCTAACAGCAGTGTTTCCTCTAGAAATGTTTCCAGCCTTGACGTATGTTGACCGAATGGGTGGCGGATCGCGTCGCCTCGTTGCGGGGGGGAGGAGGAGGGTGCACGCGCGTCGCCTCGTGGGGGGTGGACGCGTGGCATTTTGTAGGCACTTACACTGAACAGTCATAATTAAAAATGCTTTAACTGGTTGAGTAGTTAGATGCTTTGTATGGGTTAGGCTAGAGAGATTGGAAATAGATCAATCTCGTGCTTTTTATAAAAAAACGGACCAGATGGCCGGAGTGAATGCTGGAGGTTGTTGCCTTTTGAGTGGGCCACCGTAGCTGCAATACTTACTCTAAACTGCATGGCGCTAAAGAGTCGCATTTTTTTACCATGATTTCTATGAATATCCCACATAGGGCCTTTAATGTGGTGTAAATCTTATTAACTTAATGTGCAGTGAATATGTTAAGTATTCATAACCTATTATTATGCGTCCCACGGGAGTTTTGCCTCCTCGACGTGCGCCATCCCTCGGATTACTGTTACCGATGGCTTCGTCCTACTGATCCGATCTCTGGCTGCTCCTCTCCCCGGCGCAGACATCCGAGGATCCGCAGACGGGGCTGCGTGTTGGAGAATCTCCGCTCGATGTGCGGTTCCTCCCCACAGAATCATCAGAATCACATTCGGCTGGGCTTGCTCAACTCAAGATCACTCTCTAATAAAACTTTTATTCTGAACAGCTTTTTCCGATCACATTCTTTGGATTACCTGCTGTTGACTGAAACATGGGCCAAACCTGATGACGTCAGCATGTTTTCAGAACTCCTTCCACCTAGCTGCTCTTTTTTCAGCTCCCCACGTCTTACGGGACGTGGTGGTGGAATTGCAACTGTCTACAAATATGTTTTTAAATGCAGCCGCTGGCCTGCACTGGCTTATTCCTCCTTTGAACTGCAGGTTTTTGTGATGGAATTCAACAAACCTGTATTATGTGCAGTTGTGTATCGCCCACCTAAGTACAGCTCGAATTTTATTCAAGAATTCTCTGAATTTATTGCAGATATTGCCCACAGATTTGATAATTTTTTAATCTGTGGTGATTTTAGCATACATGTTTGCTGTCCTGCTGAGCCATTAGCCTCTGAGTTTTTAACACTCTTGACATCTTTTAATTTAACACAATCTGTGTGTGGTCCAACTCATCTCCGTGGTCACACCTTGGACCTTGTTATATCACGTGGGCTATCTATCTCTAGCTGTGAAATTTCTGAGACTGCTATCTCGGATCATTTCCCAATCTTTATTGAATTTCCCACTAATGCGAAGGCTGTTAGTCCCCTAACAGCAGGTTGCTACCGCCGTGTTCTTACTCCCTCAACTGCTGAACAGTTTACTGCTGCCTTTTTGGACACTCAGCTGTTCGCTTCAACCAGCCTCGACATCCCTTTGTGTCCCAATAGTTTTATCTCCTCCTTGGACAACACTTGCTGCAAGTTATTGGACCTTGTAGCTCCAGTTAAATCCAGGATGCCCAGAAATAAGGCTGAGCCTTGGTTGTATAAGGAATCAGTTCGTAATCTCAGACGTCGATGCCGCAAAGCTGAACGTCTGTGGAAAAAAGACAGATCACATTCCTCTCTACTCTCTCTGAGAAACTGTCTGGTTCACTGGGCAGCAGTAGCTCAGGAGGTAGAGCGGGTTGTCCAGTAATCGGAAGGTTGCAGGTTCGATCCCGGCTCCGGCCAGAGAATGCTGCTTTGTGTCCTTGGGCAAGACACTTAACCCGCCTTGCCTGCTGGTGGTGGTCGGAGGGACTGGTGGCGCCAGTGCTCGGCAGCCTCGCCTCTGTCAGTGCGCCCCAGGGCAGCTGTGGCTACATCGTAGCTCATCCCCACCAGCGTGTGAATGGGTGAATTGAGTTGATTGTGTTGTGAAGCGCCTTGGGGGGTTGTAGAACCCTAAGAAGGCGCTATACAAATACAGACCATTTACAATTTTACCATTTTCATTTCCAGAGATCTGTCAAAATGGCTAAGTGTCAGTTTTTGTCTGACACTATAACTAGCAGCAGTCATTGTCCTAGGGTGTTATTTAATACAATTAGCTCTGTTTTAAATCCACCTACATCTGCTGTGCTCAACGCTTCTTTTTCCACCTGTGAGAATTTCTTGTCTTATTTTATAGATAAGGTTTCAACTGTCAGACAGGCTATTGCTCCACCTGTTGTTTTGGCTCCCCATGTTGCTTCCTCAGGTTCTGCTGTTTTTCAGCAGTTTGAACCAGTGTCTTTTACATTTTTAACTGGACTTGTGCGGCGTATGCGGCCCACTGATTGCCCTCTTGATATTCTCCCCACTAAGCTACTGATAGAGGTTTTTGATTCTATTGGTCCTACACTTTTGTCCTTTTTTAACTCGTGTCTTATTTCAGGCATTGTGCCAACAGCCTTTAAGCATGCTATTGTGCGGCCCCTTCTTAAAAAGCCTAACTTGGACCCCATGGTTTTAGCCAACTTTAGACCTATCTCTCATCTACCTTTCCTGTCTAAGGTTCTTGAGAAAATTGTTTGCGCTCAGCTGTTGCCTTTTTTAGAGGATAACTCTATCTTTGAAAAATTCCAGTCAGGCTTTAGACAGCGTCATAGCACAGAGACGGCACTACTTAAAGTTCATAATGACATCGCTATGTCTGTTGATAGTAGGTGTCCCATTGTGCTGGTGTTATTGGACCTCACGGCAGCGTTTGATACCGTGGATCACTCTGTCCTTCTCTCCCGCTTAAACCATGATGTTGGTATTCGTGGCACAGCACTTGACTGGTTTAAGTCCTACCTGACAGACAGGTCCTTTTCAGTTAGTATTGGCAGTGCCTCCTCTTCCAGGGCTCCTCTGTTTTGTGGAGTCCCGCAGGGTTCCATTCTTGGTCCACTGCTTTTTTCCCTTTATTTGTTGCCACTGGGTGCTATTTTAGCTCGGTATCACCTGTCCTACCACTTTCATGCTGATGACCCTTCAGATTTACATGTCTTTAAAACCTGGCATTAGTAATGCCCAACACCTGCTCACCGACGGCATTTCTGCAGTGAAACAGTGGTTAAACCAGAACTTTTTGTTTCTGAATGAAAAAAAGACTGAGTTCATTTTGTTTGGTGAGAATGCCTCTGTTGATACCAGTACTCTGAACTTTCATTTTGGCAACTCTGTAAAAAATCTAGGTGTGATTTTTGACAAGACTTTAAATTTTTGCAAACAAGTCAATTCTGTTGTCAAATCAAGCTTTTATCACCTTCGTCTTTTATCTAAGGTTAAACCTTTTTTTATGCCAAAGTGACCTTGAGAAGGCCATGCATGCATTTGTCAGCTCCAGGATCGACTATTGCAACGCTCTTTACTTCGGTGTCTCACAGGCGACCCTTAGCAGGTTGCAGCTGATCCGAAACACGGCTGCTCGAATTTTAACTGACACCCCTAGACGTGAGCACATCACTCCAACTTTGTCTGCCCTCCATTGGCTGCCTGTTCGCTTTCGAATCGATTTTAAGCTTTTATTGTTTGTTTTTAATGCTCTTAATGGTTTGGCCCCATCCTACATCTCAGATTTGCTGAGTTTCAGCACTAGCGGTAGATCCCTACGGTCTTCTTCCCAGTTTCTACTACATATTCCAAGGACAAGATATAAACACTGGGGTGACCGGGCATTCTGTGTAGCAGCACCTCGACTGTGGAACCAGCTCCCTCTGGACTTACGCTCCATCTCTGACCCTGGCCTTTTTAAATCTAAACTCAAAACCTTCTTTTATAGAAAAGCCTTCAATACACAGTAATGTGGATTTTTTATTAATGGTTTTCTCTTATTTGCTTTTTTTTATCTGAATTGAGTGTTTTTTTGCTTTTATGCGACCTGTTAAGCACTTTGGCTGTCTAGTTGACTGTTTTAAAGGGCTATACAACCAATAAATGAATGAATGAATGAGTATTAATGTGAATGTGAATATACTGACTAGGGCTGCAACGATTCGTCGACGTTGTCGACAAAAATCGATAATGGAAATAGTCGACAATGAATTTCATTGTCGACGTTGTCGCCAGACCTGTTTTTTCCGGCCGAGTGAGGCATCTCACTTTATTACAATCTCTGCCGAGAGTCGCACATGCGCAATAGCTTCTCTGCTGAGCGGCAACATACAAAAATGGCGGCGTCCAACGCAGCAGCAGCGCGTACCAAAACATCGAAAGTTTGGGAGCATTTTAGCCTGGATACGGCGAATAAAAAGATTACCTGCATGGTTTGCAAAGCAGTCCTTGCGTATCACGGCAGCACCTCGGTGATGCATGAGCACTTAAAGAGAAAGCACGTCGGACAGTTGAATGAAACAGAGTCTGACTCGCCTCGGTAAGATTTAAATAACATGAAAGCTAATACGTTTTGTTTTGGATGTACATTGTACATTTTATAAGCGTATTTTCGCTTTAAAAAAGAGATTTAATGTTATGTCCGACTGTGCCTGACAAAAGTATTTTAAATTAAATGCATGCAGTCTGAAGAGAGCCACCATGGACCCCTTTCTGCAAAAGAAGCAGACCCCACAACAGGCGACTGCCCTGACTATGTCAGTAATGCAGATGCTGATCTGTGATATGAGGCCGCTCTCCATGGTCGATGGTGCTGGGTTTTCAAAAAATGATAACCCAGTTCAATTCAGACCACATCCTGCCATCCAGAACCCATTTCACCCACTTGATGGAGGAGAAATACAGTTCAACGTTTCTGAAGGTAATTGTTTAAAATGCAGTCAGACATATTTCATACAAAAAAACTCACAAATTTAATTTAAAAGCAATAAATATATATGTATATATATTAAAATAGCTAAAATACATAACTTACATAACAAGCTGCAATTAATAAAAATGTAAAACTTGTATGTTGAATAGTTTCTGTTGACATGTAGGTTTTTCTGTGTTAAATATTTTCAAAAATCAACTTTTAAAGCAATCTAATGCTACATTTAAGAAAAATTTAATAATTATTCGATTAGTCGACTAATCGTTTCAATAGTCGGTGACTAGTCGACTATTAAAATAGTCGTTAGTTGCAGCCCTAATACTGACAGATTAACATTAACTCCAACAAATACTAATGTGGTGTAATTTAAGATATGAAACACATAATCAATCAATCAAGCCTTTATTTATATAGTGCCTTCCACACCCATTACAGGAGGCCACGGTGCTGAGAACAACATAAAATCAAGATAAAAGAAAGTAAAACATTGAACAATGAAACCAACAGCCAGTATCTCAATGTCTTTTGTCCAGAGTTTTTGTTTAATGGTCCTGTTTACACCACCTCTCATTAATAAACACAGCCAGACCCCTACCTTTGCGCTTACTGCTCCGTTCCGTGCTCCTGTCAGCCCGCGTCAGTTTAAATCCTTCCAGTGAAACCTCAGCGTCAGCGATGAGCTCATTCATTCACGTTTCCGTAAAAAACATCAGACTACACTGTCTGTAATCCCGCTGGAGCCTGTTCAGTGCTGTGAGCTCATCAATCTTGTTGGGCAGAGAACGGACATTTCCCATAATCATGGAGGGTAAAAATGGTTTATATCTCCATTTCCTCTGCTGTACTTTAAAACCCGCTCTGCACCCTCTGCGTTTCCTCCTTAATTTTGGGGGCAGGACAGGCTCATCTGTGAGGAAGAGCGCCAGTGGCCGCAGCTCCAGCAGCTGGTCCCTGGTGTAGATAATAGGTGCGTGGATGGACCAAAGAGAATTTCCTTGTGCGGTCCCCAGAAGTTCAGATAAAAGTAAAAAAATGAACACAAACGACACAAAAGTACTCCTGTAAATAATGCGGTTAAAAACACGCAACACAAGACAAGCAAAGAATAAAAAAGAGAGTGAAGAAACGAGAGCTGCTGTGACAGGCAGCAGCCCATGCCGCGCCATTTTGAATAACAAATATGACTTTAAATTCATCCTGAGATAGAAATTTTCAAATGGAACAACAATTGCTTACTTTTAATCTCAACGGGTTCCTCTGCATCAGTATTCTTTGTTTCTTGGACGAAAACAACATTACCTCACACAACTTACAGCAGGTGGAAATTCAGACACCATAACTTGCAGCTGTTAGCTAGTAAGCTAACGCAGAGCTAACTTGTCTCCACAGGAGAGCTAAATAGTTCTTTCACCATGAAGGACTGTGGGATCTTGTTGTGCTTGTTTTTCAAAACATATTTCATGTGTGTCTCTCTTTTTCCTGCAGATGTCTAGCAGCTGTTGGAGGTTAAAGCAGAAGCTCTTGATAAATGAAGCTCCCTTCTGAACCACCAGGAGCAAGAAACTGACAGTGTTTGTAAGGAGACAAGTGTGTGTGAATCAAGTATAAAACATGATGTGGGATGTAGACTTGTAGTTGCAGTAAGTGTGGTAAACATTTGATCTACAAGTGGTCTCTCCAGAAACACATAAGCTGCTGCTTAACACGTTTGATTAATGACAAAAGTTTCAAAATGAAACAAAATAGAGACTCAAAAATTAAAAATCACACAAGGGAGAAAACATATGCGTGTGATCTTTGTGGTACAACATTCCGCCATAAGACAAGCCTTAATAGTCACATGAAAATCCACACTGGAGAGAAAAGTTTTTGTTGTGATCTTTGTGGTAAAGCATTCAGACAAAAGTCACACCTTAATAGTCACATGAAAATCCACACTGGAGAGAAAAGTTTTTGGTGTGACCTTTGTGGTAAAGCATTCAGCCGAAAGGAAACCCTTAATAGGCACATGAAAGTCCACACTGGAGAGAAAGGTTTTTGGTGTGATCTTTGTAGTAAAGCATTCAGAGAAAAGGGAACCCTTAATAGTCACATGAAAGTCCACACTGGAGAGAAAAGTTTTTGTTGTGATCTTTGTGGTAAAGCATTCAGACAAAAGTCACACCTTAATAGTCACATGAAAATCCACACTGGAGAGAAAAGTTTTTGGTGTGACCTTTGTGGTAAAGCATTCAGCCGAAAGGAAACCCTTAATAGGCACATGAAAGTCCACACTGGAGAGAAAGGTTTTTGGTGTGATCTTTGTAGTAAAGCATTCAGAGAAAAGGGAACCCTTAATAGTCACATGAAAGTCCACACTGGAGAGAAAAGTTTTTGTTGTGATCTTTGTGGTAAAGCATTCAGACAAAAGTCACACCTTAATAGTCACATGAAAATCCACACTGGAGAGAAAAGTTTTTGGTGTGACCTTTGTGGTAAAGCATTCAGCCGAAAGGAAACCCTTAATAGGCACATGAAAGTCCACACTGGAGAGAAAGGTTTTTGGTGTGATCGTTGTAGTAAAGCATTCAGAGAAAAGGGAACCCTTAATAGTCACATGAAAGTCCACACTGGAGAGAAAAGTTTTTGGTGTGACCTTTGTGGTAAAGCATTCAGCCACAAGTCACACCTTAATAGTCACATGAAAGTCCACACTGGAGATAAGCGTTTTTGTTGTGATCTTTGTGGTAAAGCATTCAGACAAAAGGGAACCCTTAATAGTCACATGAAAGTCCACACTGGAGAGAAAAGTTTTCATTGTGACCTTTGTGGTAAAGCATTCAGACAAAAGGGAACCCTTAATAGTCACATGAAAGTCCACACTGGAGAGAAAAGTTTTCATTGTGACCTTTGTGGTAAAGCATTCAGACAAAAGTGGACCCTTAATAGTCACATGAAAGTCCACACTGGAGAGAAAAGTTTTTGTTGTGATCTTTGTGGTAAAGCATTCACCCACAAGTCACACCTTAATAGACACATGAAAATCCACACTGGAGAGAAGAGTTTTCATTGTGACCTTTGTGGTAAAGCATTCAGACAAAAGGGAACCCTTAATAGTCACATGAAAGTCCACACTGGAGAGAAAAGTTTTCATTGTGACCTTTGTAGTAAAGCATTCAGACAAAAGTGGAATCTTAATAGTCACATGAAAGTCCACACTGGAGAGAAAAGTTTTTGTTGTGATCTTTGTGGTAAAGCATTCAGACAGATGTCCCACCTTAATAGTCACATGAAAATCCACACTGTACAAAAACCATTTGGTTGTGGTATTTGTGGTAAACATTTTAGCTGCAAGCAGAGCATTAAAACACACATGAAAATCCACACAAGATAGAAAACTGTCTTGGTGTGAATAATTGCTTGTGAGGAATGTTCATAAGAGCTTATAAATACAGTCAGTTTTGTATTTCTTGCATTTTTCTGAGGTCTTCTACCTTTCTGCCATACTGAAAATGATCTTTTTGGGATCAGTTTTTTGTTGAATGTTTTGTTGTTGTTTTTTAAGTTAAAATGCATATGTAGTATTTTTGACTGGCTGTTTTAAATTTGATCCTTGAAAGTTTTTAAATATAAAATGTACTTTACCATCTAAATCAACCAATTAAATGTTTGTCCTACCAGCATTTGATTGTTTATGTATGAAACAACGTCTAAGAGTCGACTCGGGCCAGAGGACCAAGTGTGTTACAGAGAAAGTCTTAGGAAGGGTAACAGAATTTTCAGTTACAAGAGGACATAGAACACTAGGTTTATACAATGTGCTACAAACATTTTAAGGTAACAGGGAATTTCTGTAACTTGGAAAAGGTAAGGCGGCTAACCAGGAATTAAGTATGTGAAAACATTGATTAGTAAAACTAAAAATCTAAGGTGACCAAAAGCAGTAAAACTAGTACCTTACAATTTTGTAGTTCATTGTAACAGGGAATTACTAAAATTAGGAGTAGGGAAAAAACAAATAATGTAATCCAAAACAAACTAGTACAGGGAACTATAAAAATGTAAGGTAACAGGGAATTACTAAAACTAGATAACTCAGTGAGCTAAAACTAAGAAACTATAAAGTGAAAGGTGACCAGAGGGGGGAGGAAGTAGGGAAAAACAAAAACAATGAGTGGGAGGGAAGAGATGAGGGAGAAAAGCGGCTGCCCAGGATGTCGCCTGCATAAAGATGGTGGGAGATTCCTTTAAAAGAGCTCAGGATGTACTGAAGAGGAAGCAGATAAAGGAGGGAATACAGAGGGCCCAGCACAGAACCTTGTGGGACACCATGGGTGAGTGAGGTGGTGGAGGACCAAAACTTGGAGATGGCCACAGAGAAGGAACACTGACAGATAAGAGGAGCACCACTCCAGAGCAGTTCCTGAAAGGCCTACCCAGTCTCTCAGCCTATCCAGTAGCAGGTGATGGTCAACGGTGTCAAAGGCTGCAGTCAGGTCCAGCAGAACCAGAACAGTCCCCTGCATCACTGTGAGTCAGAAGGTCATTAGAGACCCTGAGAAGAGCTGTTTCTGTAGAATAATGAGCTCTACGAAAACCTGACTGGAAACTATTGTAGATGTTATGTTCATCAAGAGCAGCTGTGAGTTGTTTAGCCACAACCTTTTCCAAGATCTTGGAGAAGAACGAAAGTTTAGAGATGGGTCTGAAGCTGCTATGGAGATATGGATCAAGATTGGGTTGGATTACAGCATTCTTAAAATGAGCAGGGACCTGACCAGGAACCAGGCAAGCATCAATTATAGAGAGCACACTGAGGTCCGATGGACTGAAAAGCACACAAAAATGAGGGTATGCAGATTTTTTCATAGAGTTAACTAGTTTGGTTAACTCAGGCAAAGAAACAGGAGCAAAGCTATCTAGGATGACGCGCTGGGTTGGAGTTGGAAGAGGCAGACAGGGTTCGTACAGTCATGAAAAACCTGGAAAAGTCATGGAATTTGAAAATCAAATTTTCAGGCCCTGGAAATGTTTTGGAATACTACAGGCCCTGGAAAAGTTTTGGAATTTTACTATATTTTTATTTATTCTTTATTTAACCAGGAAGGTCCCATTGAGATTAAAAACCTCATTTTCAAGGGAGTCCTGGCCAAGAGGCAGCAAAAGTTACAGTTACAACATATATATATATATTTTCAGTTACACAGGCATGTTATGTACAGAATTACAGAAGGCAATTACAACACAGGGAATCTGTCTCAAGGGCTCTCAGTCTGGTTTTAAATGTATTCAAGGAGATGAGCTCGGTTAGTTTGCAGTTTTCCTGCAGCCTGTTCCATGCAGAAGGAGCAGAGTGAGCGAAAGCTCTTTTACCCAGTTCAGTGTGAGCAAACGGAACACAGAGTAACAACTGATCATTTGCACGCAGACTGTGAGAAGTTACACTTCTCCGTGAGATTAAGTTACAGATGTAGTTGGGTAGTAATCCAAGCATGGCCTTGTAAATCTTTGTATATCTAGGGTGACCAAATGTCCTCTTTTCCCCAGACATGTCCACTTTTCACTCTCTGTACAGAGATGAAAATATCCGGGTTTTCATCCAGAAGCAGGGTTCATATTACAGGGGAGCTGGAAGCCCTCAAACTACACACTCAGGGGGAGCCCGAAAAAAGATCCTGTTTCTACCTACAGTGGAGGAAATAATTATTTGACCCCTCGCTGATTTTGTAAGTTTGTCCAATGACAAAGAAATGAAAAGTCCAGAACAGTATCATTTTAATAGTAGGTTTATTTTATCAGTGACAGAGAGCACATCAAAAGGACAATTCAAAAAATGTCTTTAAATAAAAGATAGAAACTGATTTGCATTTCATTGAGTGAAAGAAGTATTTGAACCCCTACAAACCATTAAGAGTTCTGTCTCCCACAGAGTGGTTAGACACTCCTACTCAATTAGTCACCCTAATTAAAGACACCTGTCTTAACTAGTCACCTGTATAAAAAACACCTGTCCACAGAATCAAGCAGACTCCAAACTCTCCAACATGGGAAAGCCCAAAGAGCTGTCCAAGGATGTCAGAGACAAGATTGTAGACCTGCACAAGGCTGGAATGGGCTACAAAACCATTAGCAAGACTCTGGGAGAGAAGGTGATAACTGTTAGTGCGATTGTTCGAAAATGGAAGGAGCACAAAATGACCATCAATCGATCTCGGTCTGGGGCTCCTCGTAAGATCTCACCTTGTGGGGTGTCAATGATTCTGAGAAAGGTGAGAAATCATCCTAGAACTACACAGGAGGAATTAGTTAATGACCTCAAAGTAACTGGGACCACAGTCACCAAGAAAACCATTGGAAACACATTCCACCCCAATGGATTAAAATCCTGCAGTGCTCGCAAGGTCCCCCTGATCACTGTAGCAGGATGATCACAAGCACCTGCTTCCAATTAGTGGGCTGATCATCAGCAGAGGGTGCTGTGCATTTATAGAGTCTGATTTCTAGGGATGTGAATCTTACAACTCACGATTCGATTCCGATTCTCGGGGTGCCGATTCGATTCAGAATCGATTTTCGATTCTCGATTCAAATCGATTCACAATCAAAATTAACAAAGAGTGTCAGTTCCAGGTCTAACTACTTTCTTCTGCAAGTTAGAAAAAGCTATGGGAAATTGTTATTTTACTTAAAAGAAAACTGGTTATGTTTAAGAAAATGCAAATTTACAGGGTAAAATAAAGTGATTCTAACTGTCAATGAGGCTTTCACATCACAACTCCACCTCTCCTGGTTCTGACCAAAGACTGTATATATAAGGTTCTGACTGGGACTTCTTGTCTTCTGCGCATGCGGGTCGCTTTGGGGCCATGAAGCGTTCACACTGGAGAGTGTTTGATGTCGCATTTCAGTTATAATGTGAACAGCCACACAAAAAAATCGGATTTACTCAAAAAATCGGAATTGAGCATCAAGTCCTGCAGTGTGAACGTAGCCTAAGTCTTAACAAGCATCAATAACGCACGGTGCACTCGGCATGAAACAACAGTCAAACTAAACAGGATAACACCATTTAAACATTATAAAACATAATGTAACTTACTTCTTGACTCATAAAACGCACACAGGATAATAATAAAGGTAAGTCTCTGTCGTATTTCAGCAGATTGCAGCGTAGGCGCACACAGCAGAGCAACTACAGCTAGCGCCGGTGAGCCAGCGATGATAGGTTCAGGGACGCTCGGAAATACAGCAGTTTACATAAAGACTTTCAGACAGAATCGATTCTGAACCTTTATGAATCGATTCTGAATCTTTATAAGTAAGAATCACGATTCGAATGCGAATCGATTTTTTCAGGCACCTCTACTGATTTCCCTCAGAGCCTCCTCTTGCTGATGATGCAGCTGCCTATGCACTATCAATTGGCCAGTTTGGCCCGGCATGAACCCATCACCAACAGTTTTGGTCCATATCACCCAGCAGTTGGCCCTAAATAAACATTGGTCATGGTAATGCTAACCGCAAAACAACGCAACTGCAGATGCTATCCCAAGCTACTGCTAACACTAGCTTGAGTTACTGCTAACTTCCTTGTTAGATACGAGATAAACAACAAAGAATGTTGGAGCACTCAAGTTCCAGGATACTTGGTATATCCAGAATTTGAATGAATGCCAGATAGAGCTATAGCTTGTGGTGCGTTCCAACCACAGACATATATACGTAGACGCCCTGTGGACTGGCGCTGCCTATTGGAGCTGCCGTAGTGGCCGGCCGCCATCTTAAATGGGTCTCCATTCGTACCCAGTGCATTCATTTCTACCGAGGAAGGTGCTTACCCAGCTAAAAAAACACATTTTATCAACCTTTTTCATTAATTCAGACAGATGGTATGGCATGATAATTAAAATACAAATATGATTTAAAAAATAAATGAAAAAAATTAAAATATAAAATCCCATCAGGTAGTCTATAAGAGTCAATAGTAATTCCCCGTGATCTATTTTCAATAATACGCCAGTTGTTGCAACTGTAGGCTGCACAAAAATGGGCATAGTTGCTCACTCTGCATTGACTTTGGACAGTGAGGAGACCCATCCAATATGGCGGCGACGCTGTTTCGCTGTCCGGCGCCCAATGGGGCGTCTATGTATTTATGTCTATGGTTCCAACAGTGTATGACTACACACTTCCCGTGTCCACGCCACACACACACACACACACACACACAGCACCCTCCCTCTGACCGACGGAACACACACACACTCTGTGTTACCCTGTTTGAAGCTTCAGACAGTGTCATAGAGTCATCGGGGTAAGCCGGCCAATCAGCATGCAGTTAATTTACTTTTCATGTCCTGGCTGTGTGGGTGGGGCAAACCACTCTTTCCGCTGTAGGGCTTTATTATGAGGTTTTTTTGGCCAATTATCAGAGCTGCTGGGCCATTGTGAGCCACAACAAAGTGTCATATGTTATATAACTCAGATAACAAATTCCACCTGTAAAAAAAAAAGTCATTCTAGGACCCCTTATTAGGATGTCATATAGGCCCTCTCCTCAAGTTATGTCAGTGCTGACTCTGCTTCATGCTAACAGATGAAAACCTTGGGTAACTAGCCACAAAAACATTTATCTAACCCTGCAGTGCAGAAGAGAAGCTGCAGTGAACTGTATGAACAGAACAAATGGCATCTTGTAATAACACATTTTCTCGCTGGCTCATGTTCTGCCACTGATTGCTATCAGGAGAGTTATTGCACACAAAACAACAACTGAGGGCTGAAGCCTTTGATAACCATCACAGCAGCTTAATAGCTCGTAAGACCTTTAAGTTTTATGTGTGAGAAGATTCACATAAAATATGTATGCGGGATAAAGCAGTGAGACAGGCTACGGCTCCTGCACAATGTCATCCTGTGAGAGTGGAAAGGCTGATCGGGGTAACGTTGTGGGTCCGTCATAGCTGGGAGGGTAATCACACAACCAGGAAGTGACAGAATAATTGTTGGACAGATCTACTCAGCTCACAACTTTTCATTCTTGCAGAATGTTGCTGCTGAATAGAAATTCTACATCTCTGTCTCTACAGTGGTCGGATGGAGGATGGACTCCTGGGTGTGTGTTATTATTTTCAGGCTACTAATGGCAGACTATGTAAGAATGTGGTTATGTAAACAAATAGTCAGCAGTGATGTCCAGAGGCTGTAACCCTAACCCTTCCATCAGTTATGAGAGAAAAAATTGACCTTAATGTTTTTTCGGAGGGGGTTGTCAGTTTTATTTTGCATTACATTTTGTTTTAATTTTTATTTATTTGGCAATGTCTTTGACATTTTTACCAGTGTGTTGCATCACTTTCTTTCATGAAGACTGTTCTAGATTAGACAGCTGACAAGTCAATCTTCTGAAGCTCAGTTTTTCTTTTTTTATGGGGGGGGGGGGGGCTGCTATGTTGCACTGTTACATACAGACTTTGGTTTTGCATTTTCTTGCTAAATAAATTTTTCTTTGTAAATAGATACACATACATAGTATGTTCTTCAAAAATTTGCATAAATCCAGCTGTGTTACTGTTACCACCCAGAAGCAGATGGCTGCTCATACTGAGCAAAGATCTGTTGGAGGTTTCTTCCCGTTAAAGGCGAGTTTTCCTCTCCACTGTCGCTACATGCTTGCATAGTATGAGGATTGCTGTAAAGTCTTTGGCACAACAAGTCAGCTACTCAGTGCAATCTGCTGGGTTTCTTTACACAACAACTAATTAGCAAAATGAACTGAACTCAATTGGAATGTTTACTTTGTGAAGTGCCTCGAGATGACTCTTGTCGCTATATAAATAAACTGAATTGAATTGAAACTCATCCATTTTGAGCTAATGCATCATTCCATTATTGATGCTGGATCTCAAACTACACATGGGAATGAGATTCCTTTCTATTTGATGATTTCCAGTTTGAACCAACCGTTTTACCCTAGACCTTATAGTGTGTATGTGCGTTTTGTCTTGTGAACTTTTATAGTAAATTCATAGCTTCAAATAAACTGCTACACTGGAATAAAATGTCCGACATTTGTAATTTTAATTTGTTTAAGTGCAAAGAAAAACAACAATAGATTATGCCTGGGGGCGGGGCTGTAGGATCAAAGCATCAGCTAGAGCTGAAAGCAAGCATCGTGAGTGAGGACTCAGCTATACATAGCTGAGGTTGGTTGGGTATGAAGAAGAAGCTGATATCAGTCTTGAATCTAGACACTAGATCTTAATCCAACTTAAATCATTTGCATGTATCTTGTTCAATCCAGTTATTGAAACTGAAAACCCTCAGTAAAACTCTGTTGAGTTTTCCACCAGATGGTCTCGTGCAGAGTTAAGAAAATCCTTTATTAGTCCCACAAGTGGGAAACTTGCATCGTCACAGCAGAAAGTGGACAGTACAGGTACGTAAATCCTGGTTCTCGAGCAGCTATCCTGAATGTTTTAGTTGTTTTCCTGCTCCAAAACACCTGCTTTAATGCTCAATTACCATTTCAGCATGTGCAGTTGAAGCCTGTTTATCACCCACTGATTAAATGAGGTGTTTTGAAACAGAAAAACCTCTAAAATATGCAGAATAGAGACCACTGGTCTGAAGTTGAAACAGGGCTGGGGTTAAAACTAATATAAGCCAACAATGTTTACACACAGCATTTTAAAAATTGCCAATAAATTCAGTTAAAAACAGAGTAAAACTCACTAACGCAAACATAATTACAAAATAGAGACGACTGCTAAGGCCCGGTTCACACGGCTGGATTTTTAATTGTCGGGTGATTTTAAGAGAATGAGAGACCTCCCACGTGGTGATAAGAAATCACCAATATTCCGGTTTTGGTCCTACATTGTGTGGTGTGCAGCAGGTTGGCAAAAACTATACAATACTCCTGAACTGGTTTAACACACGGTCATTCTCCAGTCAGACGGAAAATCTCGCGAGATCAAACGTGATTTTGGAGTAAACAAAAATGGGGGAGCAGTAGCGTGCAGCACGGGTCCGTCACTTTGCTTTCTGATTGGCTACGCGTCAATTTCAGTGAACAGCAAGCTTGTTTGTCCTTAATTTCAGGCCAAGACAATTCAACACATTTGAAATCCTCAATTCATGATCGGAGCGTTCCCAATGTTCTTTCAAGCCGAGAGCGCTCGTAAAACACCACACAAGGTAGGATTATCTGATAAGATAATCTTTAGAGCCGTTACAGCTCATGGACATGGTTAAGATAGTCAGCATGATTATCCTGCTGAACCAGCCTTTAATTAACTTCTTATTCATGCTGGGTGAAAGTGAAACAAGCAGATTTTAAACATGAACCTTGCACCATTTTCATTAATTGTTAGTTTTAGAGCAGCGGTATCCATCATGTCTTAGCTTTAACTCTGCTTCAACACACCTGATTTCAATCACCAGGTGACTAACAGGCTTCTGCAGAGCCTGATGAGCTGCTGAACAGGTGATTCGCTGAATTAGATGTGTTGGAGTAGAGAAACAACAAAAACATGCTCTCTAGGACCAGGAGTGAGTACCACTGCTTTAGAGTCTTTTCCCAAAGTTAGAGTCAGAGCTTTTGGCAGTGAAAATGAAAAGAGCTGATGCTAAACAAGCTTTGGATCTGAAATCTGTTTGATGGAAGAAAAGAACAATCTTGGTCTCTCGGACTCCTCTGAAATTGCACCTGCACCTGTGGAATCAGCGTTTCAAAGTTTCCCATCTCACTGCAGCCAACTGTGTGCAGCTTTGACATCCATAGGCGCTCAGACCATGTGTGCCAGATGGAGCTATCTCTATTTAGAACAAGAGAAAACACCAGGCAAACACCACAATGACAGTAAACAGCAGACAGGGGTGCAGTTAACCCTTTATAGGGCACTTATTGAAGTAGTTTAAAATTAAAATGTTCAAACCCAGGGTGGTATTGGGGTAGATAATAAAAGTTTTTTTGTTGTTACAATTTTCAAAAATGTTTATTTTCATGCAGAAAATCACAGAAAACTAAATGATCAAATATGGATGCTGGCCCTGTTCTGGTGAAAAAAACAGGAACAAGTCAAATAAACATTCATTTAGAGTAATATAGACCATTAAAAGACACTTTAGAATAAACTAGCATGTTTTCACATTCTATCACTATAGAAAATCACAGAATATATCACTATTATTAAACAATATAGTAAATTCTTTATGAAAAACAGATTCATTTAGAATATAAGTTATTAAAAAATATATATTTGAGGATCTGACTCAGTCATCTTCCTCCTCATCATCATCACTGATCGCAAAGTTGGCTGGCAGGACCCGTGCTGATTGGTCTAACGGCACCATGGCGCGAATTGTGACTAGCTTGATCTCTGATGATTGGTTGGGTGAAATCCTGTAGTTCTAAGAATGAAAAGACTCACTGACGTCATTTATGATGTGAGTTGAAATGTCCAAATATGGACGCTGGCTCTATAAACATGCACATCTGACCAAATCACTTAGCACAAGAGGAAATTAATGTTACATAGTGAGTAGGGTTGTAACGATGCTTCGAAAATCGATTAAAAATCGGTGTAAACTGGTTTAATTATCCATTTTTGTAGAAAAAAAGAAAATCGATTCACATCGGCCTGCCAGAGACATAAATGCAGATGACATTCAAAATAAATAAAACCTTTTTTGAGCATAAAAAGATTTGTGATCATTTCCATATCATCTTTAATTACCGCCATTACTTTGTTCAGTGTTACGTTTTATTATTAAGACAATAGAAAGTTACAGTTTGAAACAAGGACTAAAGGGCAATTGCAAAAAAAAAATAATTTTGCCATAAAATAACTGAAATTCATCTAGCTGTGAAAAATCATAAGAAATTGGAGGCGTGATCGTGGCTTGATTGAATCGTTACATCCCTAATAGTAATAACTTGCATTCACTGATATTGAGAAACATTAAAATGAAGATGTGCGGTTGTTACAAAATGCCATGAGCATTTTAAAACAAGATTTACTGTTTCATTTGATATTTTTTCAACATTTCATGAACATTTACTGACAGAAATACACATTAAAAATAAAGTTAGCATATGAATTGTCATTTATATGTTGTTTGTTTGTTCGTGTGTGTGTTGGGGGGGGGGGGGGGGGGGGGGGGGGGGGGGTATTGGGGTGTGCGTGTGCCTGCTCTGTCTTCTCAACCCCCAGTGAGTCATGCTGGATGGCTGCTCATACTGAGCCAGGATCCTCTAGAGGTTTCTTCCTGTTAAAAGGGAGTTTTCTTCTCCACTGTCGCTACATGCTTGCTTGTATGAGGATTGCTGTAAAGTCTCTGATGCTAGTCAGTCAGACTCGATGCAATCTGCTGGGTTCCTTATAAAGGAAACTTTACACTGTATTGGAATGTTTACTTTGTGAAGTGCCTTGAGATGACTCTTGTTGTGATTTGGCGCTTTATAAATAAACTGAACTGAATTTATCTTGAAACTAATATTCCAGACGTCACGCTTGATTACGCATTTGCAAGTTGTTTATCTTTAAAAATTTTACTAAATCTGTGTAATAATTGTAGTTTTGAAATATTTGTATTTGATTGAAAAAAAAATCTTGAACTTGAGTAAAAGTCCCAAAGAAAGTGATTCAGTTTGTGCACAGAAACTTGGATCCGAACTGACATGCCTCCGCTCTAGCTTTTCTCTTCTCAGCCTGGAAATCTGCCATAACTAATTTATAGCACTGAATGAAATCATTCCTCAACTACAAATAAAGCGTGGTAGCAGAAGACTGCCTGAGACAAAATAAAGAAGGGAATCGTGACATCTACCAACACTTTCAACCATCTCGGAGGATCTTACACCACCGGTGCCACATGCATTTAATTAGAAAACTCTAATGGATGAATCCCTAAATAGGTGAGCTGGAAGAAAAGCATGGGCTTTGTGTTTTAAACTGGAGAAGCTTCCTATAAACTCATTTGTGTTTCAGTTCTGCTGCACTAATTTATTCATATGGGAGAGGAGAACATCTGTAGAGTTCAATCATGTGTTGTGATTTGTTGTTTGCCAACACTGTTCCCTCCCTGACCTACATAAAGAAGACTCCTGCAGCAGCCTCAGGCACGTGATGCTCTTCTACATTCATGCATCGCTTTCAAACTGGATTGAGACTGGAAATTAAATGAAATAACATTCAAAATGTATGTTTAAAAAGTGGCTGATTAGCCCATTTTTTACTAAAGTTTTCAAATTTGAAGGTCTCAAATTCTAAAACTTTATTAACAAAATGCATCTGATAAGCTGAAAGTTAAGTTGGAGGCATTTTAAACTGAATGTGTGTCAATCATGAAGTGAAAGGAAAATGGGAAAACTGTAAAACATCAACTTTGCCAGGGTTAAGTAAGGCTTATGGTTGTGGTTATGGCGGTCTGGTGTTGCCATGGTGACAATAGCACCGTGAATGCACATCTACAGAAATAACCCTCTTCGTTAGAGTCCAGTGTTTTACTGGTTAACCTGTGTACTCCCCAGACTGGTGCAACAGCCAGATGATGCCTAACGGACTTAAAACAATACTTTTGTTTTTGACGTGGCAGACGGAGCGGAAGGAGTGGTAGTGACCGAAAGAATGAGATCAATGATACAAGCGGCCGAAATGAGTTTTCTTCACAGGGTGTCTGGGCTCTCCCTCAGAAATAGGGTGAGAAGCTCGGTCATCTGGGAGGGGCTCAGAGTAGACCTGCTGGAGAGAGAGAAGTCTGCTTAGGCTGCTGTCCACGTGACCTGAGTCCAGATAAGCAGAAGAGGATGGATGGATGGATGGATGGATGGATGGATGGATGGATGGATGGATGGATGGATGGATGGATGGATGGATGGATGGATGGATGGATGGATGGATGGATGGATGGATGGATGGATGGATGGATATCCCTTTAATATTGCACTAATTAATGTTAATAAAGGATTATTGTATATACTCATATGTACCCTTTAAAAAGTAAGACTCTTGTCGTTTTCCGCCCAAAGACTGAAGCACTAAAACTTCTAAGATCATTTCCCTGAGTGAGGACTTAGTCACTCAGGAGGATAAATGAATCAAGCTTAGTTTGAGTTCCCAGTGGGAAACTTTCCTTATGACTGTTTTTTTTTTTTCATTTTACAAAATGTGTTTTCGTAACCGTGTGGCTGATATTTAGTGTTATTTTGTTTTCATCTCCTCTTGTATGATTAAAGTTGCTCCAGTGTGGAAAACGGTTTGCTCTGAGCTTCTCCTCTTCTGTAGCTGCTGGGATTATAAAGTGTCACATGTGTGCATTTCATTCTATCCTGTGTGTTCACTGCAGCATAATCTCCTTGTGCTTTTAGGCAAACATTGAGTTTGTTTCTAATATGTTAGGCTTAAAGGCTGAGTTGAATAGATTTTTGCATTTTTATTTATTTATGTTTTCCCATTAAGAGATGGGGGACTATTCAATCAACCTCCTGGGCCAAAGCCCTGCATGCCCAGACCTGATCACATCAGTGATGGAAGAATTATTTAAGAAAAAGTGATTTTTTAAGCAGAAGCAGATGAGAGCAGGGTGCAGTCTGAGAAGCCAAGCAAGAGCAAATATGTTGCACAAAAGGAGACCTCCAAATATTTTATTATTTGCTGTTTTCTGCCTCCTTGTTATTAATATTCTTGCCTTTAACTAAAAAATAATAACTAAATGTGCACCAAAACAGGTGATTACACAGACCAACATTATGTCCGTGGGACTTTTGGCCTTTAAAGTACAGATTTACATTCAACTCCTCTGTTTTAGGCTGGTTTGTATTTGTAGATTAGGAGAAATATTGAGAGGCTGAACTCCGGCTTGGATAGAGAACACGATGAAGGTCAAGGACTCAGCTGGAGTTAAGAAGATTTACAGGCTTCATCAGAAAAGAAGGAGATAAAGCCTGTGAACGGTTCTCTGGCATGCTAAAACGCCAGCACAATTTGATCTGGATCAGTTAATCCAGTCAGAAGTCTGATGAGTTGCTGGAGTGTATTTAGTTAATGAAGAAGATAATTACAGAATCAAAATGAACACCATCTGACCCATTTCACATCTTCCTTCACAAGTTCAACGCACCTGAAGCTCATGAGCTCTGTGGTGTCTGCAGAAATGTCGTCTGACTTCTGAAATCGTCCACCTGAATAAGTTTCTATGCAAGTAGAAAACTGTAATAGGATTATTAAATTACAGTCTTGTTTGACGAGGTGCAGGAAACAATTATAGCATAAAAAGTCAACAATTGATTATAGAGGGATTGTTTTTCTATAATTATCTATGTTTATGACAGTTTCTGCCCTATTTCACTTTATGCTGTTTTAAAAATTTAAATGTTCTTTTGTTTTTTAAAGGTGTGTGAAAATGTTTTCCAGTAACGTTTGGCTCTTATCTTGATTTTATTTGTGAATCACCTTAATTGAAAATAATAATGAAATTATGGAAAAAAAATATTAATTGATTTAAAATCACACAATTCCTTTTGAGCGGGACAATAAAAGGCCTGAATGTATTATTATTATTATTATTATTATTATTATTATTATTATTATTATCAGCTCTTTCATGCTAATACTGTTAGCCTCAGGCTACATATAAACTTAGCCTAGAACTGGTGTAAACCGGCCAGCAGACCTGATTTGATGGAGCTCCTGGTTGGTGTGCGTAGGTTTAGGACGGGGGGGGCTCGGTTTGGAAGAGACTACAGCCTCCCCTGGCGGGGTCGCTGCTGGCATGAGGTCACCCCGGCCATCTGATTGCTGCCAACCTGCAGTGGGGTGGGCGGGTGCCCCTGGCTGTTCTCCTGTCCCTTTAGGGGGTGCCCTGAGGGTGGGTCCTTGGTCCTAGCAGGAGGGTGGTGCTGATGGTAGGGGTGGGACGGTCCTGGGCCAGTAGCCAGCGACTCACTATCTCCGCCAGGGATGCACCATCTCCCCATGTGAGGGTGCCCATCTCCACCTGGGCTTCCTGGGATGGATCTGGTGATTCTGGAGGCAGCACATAGTCCTATACTGTGTGATCATGACGGGGTGCAGATGAACGTTGTAGGGGGGACAGTCAATAAATAGTGTTGCCTCTGCTGCCTCACTCCTAGATAAAAAATGTATATAAATATAATTTATTTACTGTACAAACTTTCATTGTTGTTTTATTTGGTGCTGTGACACCACCGTTTCCCCCTGTGGATCAATAAAGGAGTTTTCTATTCTCAACTGAGGAGCAAAACTAAACTAAAACAGATACAGGTGCTTTTAGAGTTCTGCTTAAACTGCCCAAAAGTTCCAGTCCAAGTTTTATAATGTAGCGACCAGTCACGTCATACTGAGAAATCTCATTTTTAAATTTACTTGCAGATTAAAGGAATCACAAAATGGGATTATTAAAATAAAACAAATCCCACGCTAAGTGACACCATGCTATTGGGAGGTTTTGAGCAAATGTCTGTGTTTTAGTGAGACATAGTGATTATTGTTTATATTTCTTTTATTTTGTTGTTTTGTATTTAGATGTGGACCATTTTGATGTCTGATATGTAATCATCTATAAGCAGCTAGAATCTCCCAGGACGTTACCACAAGACGACAAAACAAAGAAGATAAATGGAAACAGAAAGCCCAGAACAACTTCCCCACTCCGTCCACCGCTCTTTAAACCAAAGTGGACTTAATGGACGACGACTGAGCAGGAAACCGCGGTTAAAAGCAAATCATAAAATATCTGACAGCCAAAATGCATACTGACAAGCTACAAAACCTCTGGGGGACGTCCTGTACACAGATGAGGACAGATTTTGGCAAAACACCTCAGGTCTATGTTCACAGACACAAAAATGAAGAATTCAAAGAAAAGATTATAGAGCCAGCTATGAAACATGGAGGAGGATCGGTTCTGTTCTGACGCTGCTTCTGCCACTAGGACCACAAAGGCTTCCTGGAAAAAGGATAATGACCCAAAACACAGACAGAAACACCCAGAATTGGTTACAAAACGTTTGACAGAGGTGTCCCTCTGATCTAAATCCTGCTGAACATCTGCAGAAGGAGCTGAAACCTGCAGCCTGCAGAAGGAGCCCTTCAAATCTGACACAGCTGGGGCCGTTTTCTCGTGAGGAGTGGGTGAAGACACCTGCCAAGCGGTGCAGACGTCTCTCTGAGAGTTGCAGAAATCACTGGATTGCTGTATTTAAACTGAAAGGTTGCACAACAACATCTAAAGTTAAGGGTTCCATCTCTGTTTTTATTGAACCATGACTCAGAAGCAATGTCTAATTTTCACCTCAGATAAAGCACCAGCATGCAAACGTCATCACAGAACACGTAAATATAAACATGTTTTTATTTGTGTGTCCAAAGACACCTGGGGTGAAGTAAAAGAACTAGAAAGAGGCAACTAATGGACATCTAGGTAACACCGTGACCTGCTGATCCAGTCAAACCTGCCCACACACTGACATGCTTGCATGAACACAATGCTACAATGGTCACCCTTAGACAAATGGGTAAGCAGATGTAGTGTGACAGACCATTGAGCCCTCCACAGCTTTAATGAGGCCTGCAGCCAGTGGGGACTGACTGGAGTGGCTGCACCAGTATGTTTCCATTACCACAGCGCAGCAGCAACAACTGGAGATGGTACGGAAGTGACAGGACACTCGAGTCTGAATCTGAGCTCCTCAGTGAAGAAGCACCAGCACATGAAAATGAAAAAAAAGAAATCTGCAGAGATAAACAGTTGATGATGAAATCCTATCAGTTTTCTTTCTACGAGGTGCACACAACAGGGAAAAGATTCATAATGCTTCCTAGAAAATGAAATTACAAGCAGCATTAGAGCTATTTTTAACCTGCAGAAAGGCAGCCTGTTCTCCCAGAGGTGTAGGGAATGAGTCTGGGAAATCAACATTTTTAATGCTCTTTTAGCATGTTGCGTGCCCTGCAACGTGCAGGTTTAAAGAGGAAAACATGAGGCAACATGAGTAATGTAAAAACAACAGTGGAGAGGTTACTTTTATATCAAGGAAATTTGTAACATTTAATGTAATTCAGCAGTGGAAAAAAATGCGTATTCTCACAGGCTGCTGATGAACTATTATTATTCTGACACATATGTTCACATAGATGAGTTTGTATTCATCCCACAGGCCAATTTCAAATGAACAGACCCTCCACACTGCCACCTGTAGGCAGGGGCGCCCCCAGAAAATGTTGATAAGGGTGGCCAGAGGGGGCCAGAGAAAATTTTGGGGTGGCACACCAAATTGGTCCTTGTGGTAACTCTGGGAGAATTTAGCCTGTGGCGATGCACTGCATGCTCCTTTATTCTTTTTTTATTAAAAAAACAAAATGCATCCAAAACACTTGACTCAAAATTCAGAAATACAAACATTTCAGAAAATTATATTTCAGTTATTTTAAATTTTATTTCAAAATTTATTTTTGAATTTACATGAATTACATTACATCAACCTGATTTATTAAGACCACTGGTCTCCCCTGGGGTGGCCAGCAATTTTCTAGGGGTGGCCATGGGCCACCCCTTGGGGGCGCCACTGCCCGTAGGTTTCTGAGGAGCTAAATTGTAGCCCGCCATCTTGGTCGCGTCATGCGTCTCGTCAATCCTGGAAAATACAAAAGTGGAGCTGAGAGCAGGGCGGTGAGGGTGATTGAAACTCTGAGCTCATGTAGTTACGAGCTAACTGAGCTAGCCTGGAGCTAACCTAAACATAGATTGGCGAGTGATTTTAGCCAGAAAACCATTGTTGAGCGACTCTACTACCCTCTGCCTTCTAGAGTGTAACCCCTACGTCACACTGGAAGCATCAGCGGCGTGGAACGGCAGCGGAACGTCGCTGCTTCAAATAGAATCCATTCTAGTCTGTGGGGGTGATTCAAGCCAGCCACGACGTGACAATCTTCAGATGCGTCCCAGAAGCGGCGCAGCGTTTCTAAAGATCCTAAAGATAGGATAGAGTTCTATTGTTGCCGCGAGCCGCTTCTGGGATGCGTCAATTTCCACAGTTAACATAGGGCTAGACAGGAAATCACACTCAATTTCAGTGTAAAATGTCTGGCAATTTTGAAAATAAAAGTCTATTGCAGCGATGCGATTTCATATCTATGTAGATTACGTCTATACGTGTGACCTCGCGGCTTATTTACTCCATGCATCGTTTGAGAAGTGCAGCGGGGTGTTTTTCATGGGTTTAATCCTGGCAGTGGAGAGAAACATTATATGTGACATCAAACAGATTTCCTTCTTTTTGGTTTAATGGCGGATGGCACAAACAAACCATGACCTTTGAAGTGTCGAGGGATTCTGTGATCTCGTGAGTCCAGCGAGGAGCGTGACGGAGAAGCCGCTCTGCAGCTGAAACTCCGCTGCTGATGCTTCCAGTGTGAAGTAGGGGTGACACGTTGACGTGAGGCTGAGGCCTTCCCTGGCTGGAACAAGCAGGAGGGCAAGCTGCTAGCGCTGACGGCTGATGACCCTAATAATTCAAAATTTCAATTTCATCTAAATGGATGAGTTACAAAAAAGTTCACCCCCCTGAGAGTTGTCAAGACAGTAACTTGACCTATTAGACCTAAAATGTTTTTGTACCAGGCTGTAAACATGTTTATTTCTGCTGTGACCAGGTTATCTCACTGTTGCCATGCAACAAGAAGGTCACAGGTTCAAATCTCCGCTGAGACCTTTCTGTGCAGCGTTTTCATCTCCTCTCCATGCATCCATGGGTTTTCTCAGGTGCTCCAGCTTTAGATGTGAGTGAGTGTGTGATGGTCGTGTCTCTGTGGCTCTTTGATGGACTGGAGACCTGTCGAGCCCCCCCCCCCCCACCTGATCACTGCTGGATTGAGACACCAGCTCCCCGTGACCTTACTGTAGAAAAAGTGGTTTGGAAGATGAGTGAAAACCAGATCAGTCTAAGAATTCATCAGATTATTACCAGGAGACAAGCAAAAATAACCTTAATGACGCTGAAACTGCGTTTGTGACTTAATATTTCAGCTCTTTTCTTATTGCAGCTGCACATCTCAGCCAAATTAGTTTGCTGGTTGATATGAACTAAACTAAGGTCACTGTTAGCTGTCAGAAGGTCAGAGGTCAGGGTTTGGAGTTTATGAGCAGCATGATCCACTTCACCAGCTGTTCCTCACATCCAAACAGCTCTGTAATTGTTTTTACTTCAGGCTCAGGGGCAACAACTTTGACCCTTAATTCTGCCTCAGCTGCAAACATCACACATCATTCTTCCTAAAAGAACAGGATTTAGTTTTTTGCCAATGAAAAGTGAGCTGAAACAGAATATTTGTCCTTAAAGGGTGAATATGAAACAATTTAATAAAAAGCTATATTTAAAGTTTACGGCAGGTAAGCTGTTGTTGCAACTCCATTCTCTACACACTAGATGTCGCTTTAGTGTTGCATATTCAACCTTTAAATCTCCAATAACATTCTGTTTTAGAAGAGTTATCATTTGGTCCATAAATGATAAATAAATACAGCCTGATACTTTAGGACACAGGAACATGCTTCCTGTTAAATGTGACATGTAGCCATTAGCCAATCAGAAGGCTAGGTGACTAAAGCATGCTCCTCCGCCATGTTTGTTTACTCTGAAGTGACGTTTGACTTCACATTGCTTAAAAAACCAGGATGTGTTGTGTTTTGGATGCTGGTATGCTAGTCCAGCATGCTGGAAAAAGAATAACCTTACTCAAATTTAAAAAATTGAAAATATTTGACTTCACAGAAACTTAAATGAGTCACGACCTGATTCTTTTATATTGATGTAAACCATATTACTTCACTTGACCAAACCTTAAATTGCATGCATGCAACGATGTTAATTGGATTCTGGTACAGCATGCTGGCCCAGGATGTGATGCTGGTCTAGCATGCTAGTCTTGAATCCCATTAACAGCATCCCAAGCTGGACTAGCATCGCATGCTGGACCAGCTTACCAGCATCCAAAACACAACATATGCTGTTTTTTCAGCAGGGTGTACGACTAAAATTGGTGTGTCTGTTTTTTTTTTATTGCAGTTTTTCATGCTAAAATTGTCCAACCGGGCTTTAAGTTGCAAACACAAGTTTATCTTTCAAAACGATGTGGTCAGATGATGAATGCATTTTTGTTTTACTTTTCAATTATAAGGGTAAAGGTTGGGTGTTGACGTCATAGTTATTGCACACAAAAACCAGCACATGTGGCAGAAGTGCAGATTATTTTCCACCACACATTATAGTGGATGGATTTCTAACATGGCTGTGGTGACGCCGTCAGCCTGCAGGTCCGTGGGCCGGCAGCAGGCTGACGGGGAACGAGAAACAAAGAGGAAATGCAAATGATAATCGACAGAAATAATGAGATGAGGAGAAGTTGCAGGCGAAAGTGAAAGTGTGAGCAATGTGTTTGTGACAGGGTGCCAGAGGGAAGTGGAGAATAGCTAGTGTGTGTGTGTGTGTGTGTGTGTGTGTGTGTGTGTGTGTGTGTGTGTGTGTGTGTGTGTGTGAGAGAGAGAGAAAGCGAGAGAGCACTTTAATATTTTCTCTGCTGCTAACACTTTTTAATCAATATTATGTAGCAGGCAGTGATTTTCTCTCTCCTCTCAGGATCATAAAGAAATCTGTAAAATTGTACATTTTTCACTTTAAACTTGCTTCTCGTCAATGTTAATTATTCTTTTATTAGCTAGATGTTTCCTAGCAACACAAACTGACAAAACCGTCGAAATAGGCCACAAAAAAATCAGTCATATATTCTGAGTTATACTGCAGAAGTTGCATCAGTTGCAAATGTAAACGTAAAGAACTGAAAATGGGTCTGAATGTAGATGTAGCAGTGTGTGCTGGTGGGTTTGGATATAATTGCTGCACCACTTCATGAAGAAATAATAGATGCTAAATAAGCTCTGGTTAAGGAATCATCAAATGCTTAAACTGCAGACGAGGCTGAAGATGTTTTTCCTCTGCCTGCCTCCTCCAGTCGGCGCATCTTTGCTGCTTTGTGTCGGTGGGAATTGACAGCTTGCTGGTGGAATTGTTGAAATCCACCATCTTCTACACTTCTGAGCATCATATTCAGGCCACGAGGCACAACCTGTCTTCCATGTCATTTTTCTTTTCCTCCCAGTTTCACTTGTATTTATGGTTCCAAGCTGTATTTTTCCACATAAGTCACGGGGCCTCCTGAACTCAAATAGATAAACCAAATTTACAGGAATAAACGGTTTAGGATGCTAACCAGTTTTCATTTTCTCCTCTCCACAGACCGTCACACAGGTGGTATCTGGTGGCCTCAGGAGCAAAGGCATGACAACCAGGTACACCCCCTTCTTACCCTGGCACCAGGAGGCAGCCTGGTCTAGCATTTCTGGGCATGCAAACACTTTTTCTGTAATTTTCCATCATTAAAGATCAACTTCACTCATATTTCTAATACATTTGCAGTGGTCTCTAGTAGGAATGAATGCCTTGTGAGTCGTTCTATGGGGAAAAAAGCTCCGGTGCACCTGTTTGATGATGTAGATATCAGCTGGAGGAGAGAGCAGCTTCAGATGACAGGATTTTGGGCTCTTATTTCCTGATATTTGGACATCTCACCTCTGATTGGCTAACAGCAACACGACTCTACCACTGACTCTGTTTG
This sequence comes from Aphyosemion australe, assembly GCA_006937985.1. NCBI lineage: Eukaryota > Metazoa > Chordata > Actinopteri > Cyprinodontiformes > Nothobranchiidae > Aphyosemion > Aphyosemion australe. The sequence goes on along the minus strand of SSNS01000058.1, from coordinate 1,368,550 downwards.
CTTTGTAACGTTGATGTTTTATCTCCACACATAACTCAAGCCTGGAGGAGTTCTGCTGTGTGGTGGAGTTGCTAATGCTAACGGTTAGCTTCTGCTAGCTGAGACGTTCTCTGCTGTTTCCTGGACGCTAAACCAACAACAGCCTTCCCAGTGGTGAGTCAAGATGGGTGGGTCCATGAACGTTGTGACAGTGTGACGTAGAGCTTTTCTGACCCGAGCGTTTTTCCATCTATTTTCTATCAGATGCATGAGATAGGTGTAGGAGACTATTTTCACGTTCAGCCTGCATGAAAAACTCAGAGTGACGGATCATTTTCAAAAATAACAAGTAAAAAATGTTTTTCTCAGTGAACCTGCTCTGAGTTGGTCTTGGTCTGACCCATTCATGGAGACCAATCTGTCATGGAATACCCCACCATTGCCTGACGCCCCAGATAACACAGCCCCAAGGAACACGTGGGGGGGGGGGCTCAAACCTCTCCACTATGTCAAAGTATTGATTCAGCAGAGGCATGAAGGGATCGCCAAGTTTGAGAGTGAGATTTTGCCTCAAGCTGAGGAGGGTGTTGCTCTGATCTATCATGTTGAAAAAGGAGCCGAGCAGAAAGCTTCAGCCGGGTTCACATGGCAGCATTTTTAAACTGTCAGCCAATGTTCCAAACATGAGAGATAAAAATCACAGATATACAAGTTTTGGTGCTACAGTGTCGGGCAAAAACTAGACACACAAACTGATTTCACACACGGACATTACTCGGTCAGACGAGATCACGCGTGACTTTGGAGTAAACAAACTTAGCAGAGGAGGAGCGTACAGCGTGTTTCTATCACCTCGCTTTCTAATTAGTTACGTAAATAGCACACCAGAACCATGACAACCACAGATTTTCTGCACTCTCTCCTGCAGCGTCTGCCTTCCTGTGTTGGACCCTTTCCGTTTTACCGACTCTTTTGGATTATGGTTTTATTTGTGGAGTCTTTCCGTGTCTGCGTCGCACAGACCAAAGAGGAACTGACATCTGCGAGTGGTCTACACAGAGTTCTGTTAATTAAAACTCATTTTCTGTTAACACGCACTCCTGAGTTGTGGATTCACCATGCCAGTGTAATCAGGCTGGGAGGCAGAGACTGAGGAGAGCTGAACTAGTGCAGGGCAAAGGTGAGACAGGGAGACAGTTAGACAGGTTGGGTGGGCTGAAGGAGGCTGATTAGAGAAGCAGATTTGCAGACTAACTAAACTAACTGAACCGAAGCCCAGGGGATCATGACACAAATGGGTCAGCTGATTAGATATTGCTTTTAAAAAGTAGTTCATAAAGTGGTTTGTAGGAATTTGTATCCCTATCTTTTCCTGTGAAAAGCAGTAAAAACCTTTTCCTGAGTCCTTTTGTCTGATATTTAGTCAGACGGGTTTTTGATTGAAACCTGTTGTTTTTTTCTCTATGACCTGAAACATGAGGATGTCATAAACGTTCACCCTACTACGCAGCAGCAGTAAAGAAAACACAGAAATCAGAGTGATTAAACTGAACATGGTCAATAAATGCACATGAATAATCAATAGTACATATGAAATATTACGGCTTGTCTAGAAGTAAATGTTCACATCTAGCACAGAAAATGTGCATACTTAAATATTCTGCAGCTATTTTTCAGTAATAGTGAAATATTGCAGCTTTGTTTTTGCTGACGTGTTAATTATTCAACATGAGAGCTATTGCAGATGTCATGGGTGTTTGTTTTTGTGTGTTTTGTTCTTTATTACGTTTATTTTGTTTTACAGCCTGATTGTGTCATTTGGTTCTCTTTTCTGCACCCTTAAACATTAAAATTCAGTTTACAGTTGACAACTTTCATTCACATCCTCAACCCTCTTCCTTATTCATTGCCTGTGCAATGTTTTTTTTAGATGAGTATTTTGTGTATCTGAGCTCCCCCATCATCAAAAACACAACTTAGCCTGACAGAAAAAAGCTCATATCTAAATCTGGAATTAATCCTTTTCAGGAAGGATTAGTGATTAAACGTTCACAATAGTGAACCTGTTAATCTTTATCACCGGAGGATCTGCGTCGCCCGTGAGCCTTCTGATGTCTTTTGTCAAAATCTCTGCACATGTCTGAAGCTGTGATTTCTTTGATCCATACACTGTCTGCATACCTAAGGTCTGGTCTTATCAAAGCCTTATCAGGATAAGTTTTCAACCACAGAAGTGAAAATGGTTTTCAAAAACAGCAGCTCTCATGGGATTTTTAACAAAAACTAGAATTTGTCATGTTGGTAATGTTGTTGTTTTCTGCACCATTTAATAAATTCCTCTTCAAAAGCTTCGGTTTATTTTGAAATGTATTTATTTATGCTTAAAACATTTTTTTATTTCAGGTTAGGAAGGAAACAAGTTCAAGAGGGAAACAGTCTCTAGCTCCTTTAGAAGAACCCAAAACAGTTCCAGGCAAGAGAAGCCACGACGTCTCCTCTGAGAAAACCTCCTAGAGGGAAGTAACCCTAACCCTGAACCACCTCGGCTGACTCCTCTGGACGAGGAGCAGCAGCTCTACTCTGAGCTTCCCCTGAACGATGGAGCTACTCACCTTATCTCTAAGCAACAGAGAGTGTGGAAAAGAGGTGGACTCCCACTTAGACTGTTGCTGTTGTGTCCTTGGGCAAGACACTTAGCCCTCCTTACCTGCTGGTGGTGGTCAGAGGGGCCGATGGCGCCAGTGTACTGCAGCCTCACTTCTCGCCCCAGGGCAGCTGTGGCTATATTGTAGCTCATCACCATCAGCGTGTGAATGTGTGTGGGTGAATGACTGATGTGTTGTAAAGTGCCTTGGGGGGTTGTAGAACCCTAGACAGCGCTACAAGCCATTTACCATTATGTGTATCTTTTGTGAGTGTGACGCCTCGTTTACAACAAACAGATGTGGTTCGGTTTCCGTACGGCTACTGATCAGAGGCTCATCTATACCGACTGTTGGTCGTGTTCATAACGTCTCTGGAAATTTGCTCCCGCAAGAGCCCCATATCTCGGGGGTTCATGCGAGGTCATGTTCAAATTTGAATTAAAGCAGCAATCCGGAGATTTCCCCTTTCAGGAATTATGTATGTTTTTTTAGAAATCCGTAAAAGTCATTGTCTTATGTAGTGTGTTATAATGTAAGCAATACGTCTTTTTTTTTTTTTGCTAAGCCCGCCCCCTGCTGAGCAGCAGCCAGAAATGACCAATAGCGTTAGACTACCGCTTACATGCTTCAAATTTAAGGAAGCACCTCAGCTGATGCAGAGTTGATGAACTTTTCACGGACAAGTAAATCTTTAAAATATAAATTTATGAAAACACAACATGACATGAGAATAATACTTGTAAAACAACGTGTTTTAGCTCTGTTTGTCAGCTACAGAAGCACATTCATAAACAAGAAACATGCAGTCGCCATCTTAAATTATCGAGTCCACTGACTATTGGTGCGATACGCTTGTCAGCCACTAGATGGTGCCATCAGATAAAAGAAATACTCCGGAGAGCTCAAGATGTAACGTGAGCTTTCATATGCTGTGAACTGATATGATGTCATTTATAATAGAAAAAAAGCGAGAGAAAAAAAGCAATGCGGGTTTTGTTCCAAAACATACGTGATGCGCCTCATTGAACCACGTCTCACTTCCTGTCTGGCTCATGCAATTTCTTCAACCTCATGACAATCTGCATGCGGCGTACGGGAAACAATAGACTCTATGCTTTCTGGAGCACCTGAGGATTCATCATGATCTGAGGATTTAAGGACGACATCTCTCTGCCTGATGATTCCAGGCACACTTTTGGCTTGGTTCACTTGACCCTTTGCTTACCACAAAATTCTCCATTCTCCATTCTGGAACCAGTCCTTTGATGGTTTTTCTCTGCACCTCTGGTGTCCTCTGATCCCCACCTGCTCACTCACTCTCAGTCTCCCCCTCCAAGACCCAACTCCCTCCAACCGCTCACCAGGATCAGACTCCACCCTCTTATTCAGCCCCACCGTCTCAAAGCCAGAAGCTTACCACCAATCCAGCTACTTTTGACACTCATTCTTGCTCTCTTCTTCCAAACGTCAAGTCAAGCTGATTTGACAATGAGATCTTTGTCAGTGCCACTATCTGTTTATTGTATATATTGGTAATTAATCGGCTTACCTTTATAAATTGTGTCCCTTGGTTTTTTCTGCATCTGTATCAGAAAAGCTTGAGGGAAGCTACTTATCACAAATATTAAACTCTGATCCACTTTCCTTAAAAACATCAGCATGGTTTAATTTGTGATTTACATGTTTTCAATTTCCATACATGAATTTGAAAAAGCCATGCAGATTATTTCCTGACACCTGTCGTCTTCCAACATTCACCTGCTCTGCCTTTTCATCAAAAGCGCAGGGCTTAATTTCACTTCTTTTTTTGAAAGGTTAAGCTTTCTCCAGAGACAATCTGCCCTGCTAAAATAAATTACTCCACTTTTGCACAAATAAGCTGTCAGCCGTGCATCTGCGTAAGACCTAAGTGTTTTTCCTAGAAGTTTGGCCACAGTCGACCACACAAAAACCTCAGCATGTGGCCGGCGTCCAGATTCAGCAGCATCCTGTCAACAGAAATGAATAAGCCATTAGTTCAGTTCAACTTCCTCACCTCCCATATGCTGCTGCTGCTGCTACAAAAAGTCTCAGGCAACAAATCCCAAATCACCTGAGGTATACGGGCCTCCAGGCATGCCGAGAAACTCTAAGCCTCTCGCAGCTGAAAGCAGTGCTCTGCCATAAGTCCCTGAAGATGAACATCACATCCGAGCTGCAGGTTGCACAACTGCAGGGTGAAGACTGAATGCACAGGGAACATGCAAGGAATACCAAAGAGGCTTTCTTTTTGTTTGCTTCGTCTGTTGATCATCGCAGTGTGTCAGATCAAACAGTTTCCATTTTCATTATGTCACATATCAAAATTATCAGACAGGATTCTTCTTACAATCATAGCACAACAGCTCAAACACTAAGCTAAACAAACAAAGACTGAAGCTTAAAAACGTGGATCTCATTAATATTCTGTATCTGTCATCCCCGCTAATAAAATATTCAAGGCCGATACTGAAGCTTGGAATTAAATCGAATACACAAAATTCAAATCCTAATGGGGGCTGTAATTTTCCCTCAAGCCAACGTTTGGCACATGAATTTGTTTGATCTCTTTGTAAGTCATAAATAGACTTTTCTTCTAACTCTGGGTAACTCCGACACTAACTGTAGAAGTGAAATTCACTCTTTGTTTTTTTATAGTGGAGATTTTAGAGACGTATCAAACACTCTTCATTGCCTGAGGAGAGAAAGGAGGATTCCAACGCAAGTTCTTTTGGCTCCCGTGAAACCAAACACACCCTTATTATCAGCAAGAATCACTGAAAGGCATTGCAAAGCCTAAAGTAACTTATTTTATGGTTAGTTTGGTCGTTGGCGAAGAGTGATTAATGGTAACTACTAGCTTACTCCCGCTGCTCAACTGCTGCTAGCTCTTTCAAATACTGGTTGAAGTTCATGTAAGACTTTATGAAATTATTTTATAAAAACTCAAGTAATCACGTTGTGTATTAATATTCCACAGGCAGAAATTAAGAAGTGTTTTTTTTTTTCTTTTATTATTTTATTGCACAGCAATATGAATCTAGTGGCATGGCATGGTATAATAAGGAGGTGATAGATTCAAGAGGTTTATTTGACTTGTTTATTATTTGACTTGATGTGGTAGTTTTATTGTATATTGTTTGGTATGGCATTGTATGGTGTGGTAGTGGTATGCTAGAGTAAGGTACGGTGGGAAGCCACTATGGTATGGTATGGTATGGTATGGTATGGTATGGTATGGTATGGTATGGTATGGTATGGTATGGTATGGTATGCTATGTTTTGGTATGGTATGGTTTGCTATGCTATGCTATGCTATGGTATGTTTTGGTATGCTATGCTATGTTATGTTATGTTGGTATGTGGTATATGGTATGTTTTGGTATGGTATGTTTTGGTATATAATGCTTTGGTATGGTATGGTATGGTATGGTATGCTATGGTATGTTTAGGTATGCTATGCTATGCTATGTTTTGGTATGGTATGGCATGGTATGATATGTTTTGGTATGCTATGCTATGCTATGTTATGTTGGTATGTGCTATATGGTATGGTATGGTATGGTATGATATGTTTTGGTATGGTATGGTATGGCATGGTATGATGTGTTTTGGTATGCTATGCTATGCTATGTTATGTTGGTATGTGCTATATGGTATGGTATGGTATGGTATGGTATGGTATGGTATGGTATGGTATGGTATGGTATGGTATGGTATGGTATGGTATGGTATGGCATGGTATGATGTGTTTTGGTATGCTATGCTATGCTATGTTATGTTGGTATGTGCTATATGGTATGGTATGGTATGGTATGATATGTTTTGGTATGGTATGGTATGGCATGGTATGATGTGTTTTGGTATGCTATGCTATGCTATGTTATGTTGGTATGTGCTATATGGTATGGTATGGTATGGTATGGTATGGTATGGTATGGTATGGTATGGTATGGTATGGTATGGTATGGTATGGTATGGTATCTCACTATAAACCAAATAGCCAAAACACAACAAATATTTGATGATTTGATTTTACTCCCTTGTTTAGTTGTATTACTATTGAGCATGATGAAAACTCCAAGGAGAATATAAATAAATCGTTCATCTTGAAAAATTGAAATTGTTCCCTGAGGCTACTTTTTGTTGTTCTTGCTGAACTCTACTAGAGTGTGATTATTGTAGTGTGAATTTTAGTACATTATTGTATTGACTAAAAATTAAGTGGTTACTGTTATATTGGATTAAGACTCTGCAGTGCAATCCATGGCCTTTTAGGCTGGATCATGGCAAACTTGGAAAACCCTCTGTGTGAAGTCATCATTATGCTGCTATTAGGACGTACCATTATTTCCTAAATATTTTGCATCCTTGTGATACTCTCCTTCACTACTTTCTATACATCAGTAGCACATACTCATGACAACCCTACCACAGACACTCACTATCACATCCTACTCCAGGCCCTGTCACACTAGAAAATCACACCATATTAGTATGTTTATGGCATTATTGTGTCATTGCATCAGTATAAGGCCAGCATGGATAATTCTCAATGACTCATATCACATGCCTGCACGGTTGTCATGTTTCAACCAGGAACCATTTGACTTTTCTACCATTAAATCACCTTAAAGCCTTTGATGCACAAATTGTTTTGAATTTACTTCAACCTACTTTTCAGTCCTGATGCATCCAAAGCGTCATATTGGGTACTTTGAAATGACCATAACTGTCATCAATGAGTTAAAGTAAGTCTTCATTGTCCTTGTATTACTTTGTTTTGTTTTGCATCAGGCATTTTCAATAGATGCAAATAACATCCTGAGTTACATTATTATCCTCGTGGGATCATTATGATGATCTTAAAAGCACCTGTTTCCTCTAAAGCCTAGAGCATCATTGGTCACGTTTGTTGAAAGGCCAATGTGGCCTTCTGTGGTCTAATCCTCAAACTGAGCTTTTAAAGCTTGTTTGCAGATTAGTGGGTTTTCTTCGAAAAGAAGAGAAAGTAAAATGCTTCACAGGCATCTTCATGGACAGTTTCAGAGTTTAAAACCAAATTAATCTATGGTCTGCATCAGCTAGCCACAATGTCTAAATAACCACCTTACATTGATTTTCTCTTAATGCTTCCAAAAAGCTTTTAAAATATGAATCTAGGATTTTATAGGTCTTCTGAGGCTTTCCTGTCCTGTCACGCATCTGGATGTTACCCACAAGCCTTTAAATCCTCTAAAGTACAAAAGTGAATTTCCATGTCGGAGTCCTGGAACCTTTATTCCTGGATATTTAATTACCCTTGACATGTCTAGTTTTGATTTGTTGCTATTTGATTCTGTTCTGAGCTACAGAGGTAGGTCGGACAAAGGTCGCTGATGTGAAATGATCCCATTTTTGTCAGCAAGCAACTGCATCATTTTTGGTACATGTACATTTCTAATGGATGGTTTTGGGAATGCCATAGAACCAAACAAACCTATAGCGAGCTCTTCAACCTCATGTTTCATGTAGTTTCAAGAGTAATACCCCCCTGCCAGGGCTGTTTTCTAGGGGATATTTCTATCCTGGTAATCTGTTTGGCCCAAGCTCCTGCAGTGGAAAAAGCCAGGAGTAAATAATGGCTCCATAAAACTACCTTGGTTCCTATAAAAGGTTCCTATTACTAAATCTAATTTTCAAATGATGGATTAGATTTCTTACAGATGCTCAGTCAAATTGAGATGTGAGACTTTTGCTAATGTAAACAAAATCAGCCAGAGAGACTGGCCGCAAGATTTTAGGTGCATATTGAGATTGCAGCGCACCTTATTTGAATCAGCTGGTGATAAACAGACTTCTGCAGAGCTTGATGATCTGCTGAACAACCTTTCAATAAGTGAATCTGGTGTGTTGGAGCAGGAAACAACTTAAACATGCTGGATAGGGAACATCAATGATCATGGTTAGTAGTGTGATAACTCCATAATGATTTGGATGAGGTACAATGTTCAATAGCAAGGTTGTGATAGATTTATATTGCAGTTGGAGGTTTTGGGTCATGGGTGGAGCTTAGGGTATATTAATATTAATGGCATGGGGCCATGCACACAATGCTATGGCTTGGTCATTGACAATTTGAAGGCAGGGCTAGGGTTGGGGTTAGGTTTAGGATATGTTGGTTTCAAACCTACAATCCTATCTTGTGGTTGCATCATTCAGACATAGCATAATACTCTACCACACAACTCTTGATGTGGCCCATGAGAGCCAAACCAGGATTTGGTTTCAAGCTTCTCATCCAAGAAATTTGGTCAATTCTGACTGGGTCAAGCTTATTATAGTTGCTTAACGAGCAGAAACTACCTATGAATACCCCCTCACTACCTCCTGATGAGTCGTTAGCCTCGATTGTGTGGGAGTCCATGTGTTGTCGTTGTATTGATTAGATGCAGGAGGGTGTAACATTACCATGACCTGGATGACTGAGGACCTTCACCAGCATATGCAATCATGGGTATTAATGGAAAAACTGCCTTGGGAATTTGCTTCAGGATTATAAAGTATATAGTGAGAACTTGTGCAAGTACCTTTTGAAGCAGAAATAACTTTAAACTGCAGCATCATTATTTCCTTCACACTGGCAAATTGGTCTTGATCCAGTTGCATCCAAATAGGATGTGTGGGTCATGGAGCGTGCAGCAGCTGGTGAGTTTGTCCTGTTATCTCTTTATGGTATCAGACCTCCTGGGCCAGCTTTCACTCACCATGAGAACCACTGAGCCTCTGGAACTCATGACCCCCTTGTCGCTCAACTACCTTTCCTTGGACTACTTCCGCTCAATACGTTCTGCCTCTCAGAGGAGAGACATCACATTCAATACCGGTTCAGGCCCTGCTCTATGAAGCAGCTGCTCTGATCCTCCCGGTTGCCTATTTTCTTGTTCTTTTGCTGCCTAATTTATCCCACTTCTTAACAGGTGCCACTGTGATGAAAGAATCAATGCCAGTCAATTCACCAGAGGCTTTAACGTTCTGGCTCATCAGAGTATTTTCCTCCTGGGTATTTAGGGGTGTTTTGGTAGGTGTAGCTGTTATTGATCTGAGAAGGCTTCCTAGGAAGTATCTTCCTCTCCAATTTCACCAAAAGACTGCTCGCTTTGTTTCCAGCTCTCTGTGGTCGGGTCATATGTGGATGACAGAAAATTGAGACATAATGAAGGAGAAAACAAGTCAAAGAAAGAAGAAGAAGACGCTATGATATATCAACCTGATAAAGATCTTTACTGCCCCCCACTGGAGATAATCTAATCATTTAAAAAAAAAAAAAAAAAAGCAGGAGAGATGAACAATGATCCGGACTTTTTTTATTCTTGGATAAAATTTTCGCTACGAAAGGCATCGTGTTTCCTTGTGATTTTTTTTTACAAATCATCCATGCATTGCTGCATCACCAACGTGAACAAAGGAGTAAATCACTCAAAGCATTTTCATGCATTGGGAAGATGACCGCAGCTGATAAATCAAATATTCTTTCACGCTGAATGTTTTTTTTTTTTCATGCTCGAGCTGCAAAAGTAGGACTCTGGAACATTACACAATGTCTGAAAACCTTTAGGCGCTACAGTGTTGTCTCCTAGCAACTAACAAAAAGGGTTGGCAGAGCAGAATGAGGTGACATTATCCCAAACTATCCAGTGATTCGATCCGTACGGTGGAGTTGTTGTGTGAAGCTTCAACCTTAGGACAGCCTGTAGGACTTCCTGTGTCATGATCTTTGAAATGGAATGATTAGGATTTGACACAGAAGCACAAAAGGCTTGACAGGATTTTTTTTAACCTGCAGATAAATAAAATTTATATTTATTGCGAGTTGTGCTGCTGGTGAGCTGTAGCAAATCAGAGTCAAGTTTATGTTTTCACTGCTCTGGAGCTGTAATTCACTCGTAATTCCTTCCATCTTTGTGGAAAGGTTGCGTTTCCTTTGTGCAGTAATTCGCTGAGCCAAATCTGGGAACAATGCAGCTCAGCGGGGGGGCTGAGAGTCCAGTTTTATGTGGAAGTGTGGTTTCACTCCGCCTGCCCCGTGAGCACCAAGAGCATATGCTATCAGTCAGATCTCTGATCCACGGATCAGTCCGACACCTTCTCTTGAGGTCTGATGTGTCAGAAGGAGCTTTTGTTAGCAGAGATTCCTGGTGAAAATACTAAAAGGGAAACAGTCTGCACCTGAATAGCAAAAACTTTTTATTCACACATACAGCGCCGCTTTTACCACGGCCGCCTCTGAGTAATCTGTTAAAACAGATTCACAGAAATCCCGGGAATACTGTTTTCTCCCAAGTCTCCTTAAAACGATTAACACGATGCTCTTATCTCAGGGTGTTCCAGTAAAAATAGGAGTTAGGACGGCTGACCAGATTGTGTTGGAGTCTAAAAACTGTTGTTGTGAAACAGAACATCAGGGAACATTTTGTGACTTGCTGTGGACAAACAGAGCTGTGAAAAGAGGTCTATATTTGGAGAGAAACTTTTGGATTTAGGATTTTAACTATTTATCAACTCAAAGTATTTAATTTGATGGGAGACAGCTGTAGATTTAAGCTGCATGGATCCTGTCAATAACTGTTTATCAGATAAAACACTGGTGTCCAATCCTGGGTTTCCGAGGCCATTTCACTGCATGATTTAAATGGTAAATGGTAAATGGCCTGTATTTGTATAGCGCCTTCTTAGGGTTCTACAACCCCCCAAGGCGCTTCACAACACAATCAGTCATCCACCCATTCACACACACATTCACACGCTGGTGGGGATGAGCTACATTGTAGCTACAGCTGCCCTGGGGTGCACTGACAGAGGCGAGGCTGCCGAGCACTGGCGCCACCAGTCCCTCCGACCAGTCCCTCCGACCACCACCAGCAGGCAAGGTGGGTTAAGCGTCTTGCCCAAGGACACACAGCAGCATTCTCTGGCCGGAGCCGGGATCGAACCTGCAACCTTCCGATTACTGGACATCCCACTCTACCTCCTGAGCTACTGCTGCCCGATTTAGTTGTTTTCCTGCTCCAACACAACTTAATCAATGACTGAGTGATCTCTTTTTGGACTGTTAATCACCAATTGATTCAAAGGGTGCCAAATCCTGGTCCTTGAGGGCCGGTATCCAGCATGTTTTAGTTGTTTCCCTGCTCCAACACACCTGATTTAGTGGTTGGATCACCTGTTCAGCATCTCATCAAGCTCTGCAGAAGCCTGTTAATCACTTGCTGGTTAAAATCCGGTGTGTTGAAGCAGGGAAACAACTAAAACATGCTGAGAGTGGCCCTTCAGGACCAGGATTGGACAACCCTGAGTTCCTCACCTGTTTATGTCTGCAGCACATTTCCATGACGATCCTACTGTAAGCCCTCCATCACCGTGCTCGAAGCTCAGTCCTGACACGACCATGTCTTGATACAATTACAGGCGAAAAGATCACGCCATGCTAGCATGATACAACACATTTAAAAAGCAGCTAAAGACTGTTATTTAAAACTGCTTTTGCTTAAACCTTTTGTTTTCTTTAAAGGGTGACTCACATCATGGGTGGAGTCTAACTTCACACTTCCTGTTAGAAAAATGCATCTAAAGGAGGCGTCGCCTGGCGGACCGAGAGAGCGGCACTGAGGCAGTGATTGACAGCACTCCCCTCAACCCCCCCACGTGCACTCTCAAGAGTTTCTTAGTCGGAAAAACGTCAAGCGCACCGACACTTGCACGTGCACACGAGCACTCACCACTCAGGAGAACAAGCAGACACAGCATCTGCAGCAGGCTGGAGGATTTCCTGTCCACCACAATCTGTAGAAGAAAGGGGGGAGGAGGAGCTTATGTTAAGGAGGTGAGCGGTTTCGAGCCGTAATGTCTAATATCGGCTGGTGAGTAGCTGAGTCAGCTGGAGGTGTGGCCGGGACTCGGCCGGAGTCCAGTGCAGCACAGCCATGTAGTACGGTACAGACGTCACCTTCTTAGCCATCAGCTGTAGCTGATTTTAAATCAGTGTGGAGCAGAGTTTCAACCTGAAGATGGAGATATAATTACGGTTTTGGGCTAAAATATAAAATTTTAAGTAAATGAATCACCAGCACCAGTAGGCACTCATCTATACAGATTATCAGGACCCAAATAAGCTGCTAACTCAATAATAAACCACCCAAACCTCTCAATGGACGTTTTGTACTCAAACCTATTGTCAAGCTTCTCAAAGCCCATACGCATCTTGTATGTCCCAATTCACAGGATAATAATCAACTCTATAACCTTAGTTCTAAATAAAGTAAGTATATGGCTTTCTAGTTCTTTATTTTTGTTTAATGACCTTTAACTTTGCTGTTACATTTCATGTCTTCTGCCTCCCTTGAACTGTATTGGCAGAAACCGAATAAGAGATGGATAAAAGTAACCACAGTGGAGTGCTGATACTCACAGAGGAGCTGGAAGTTTTCCTCAGGAATAAGTTTACACCAAAACATAGCAAAAGAGAGTCACTATTGATTTCCACCCATCGAGCCACCAGAAATACGGCTCCAGATCGATGCTTTCCTCACGAGACCGTTTTAGATAGATAGTGCTGTATTTTAGCCGTACTCATTAATTCTTCCTCTGAAAGGGAAAATAAACACCTGATGGTGTCAGAAGACCGCTCGCAGATTCAGGCTGATTTTATATTGTGCCTCTATTATTGCAAATGTTTGTGTATTTTTAAACTTTGCCTTTTAAAGTCAGTCTAATGTGTGTGTTTGCAGTCCATTGTGAATGTTCTGCTCAGACACATCTCTCATAAAAGTCTTCAGTAGGTGGAAGATGATGATTCTCTCAGTGTCGCCACTATTCTCAGGATGGACTTTTAGTTTGAGACGGTGGGACAATCACACCAGACTGAAAAGCTTCTGGCTGTTCCCCAAAGTGTGAAAAGATAATGTGATGTGGATTGGACACACCAAGGGGACACTTGCTCTCTTCAATTGTAGGAAATGTTTCCTCTAGAAGGCAGAAGTGGGTGTTTGCAGTCCAGGTCAGTTCATCAATAACGTGTGTCCCCAGAAACTTGGTGCTTTTTACTGACTCTAATGCGTTATCATCAATCATGAATGGAGTGTGTGTTTAGTGGTTGTTGTAATAGTCAACAGTGATGCACCAAATCAAATGATTTTGTTTTGTCCATGTGGACTCAGTCATTGTTTTTACTAAGGAGCCATTTCACTTCGTCCAATCCAATAATTCTATAATGTGGAGTCAGTCATGGACGACGCAGAAGTACGTTTCAACCACAAGCGTTACTCCAACTGAGCTCTGAACCCAGAGCAGTAGAACATACAGAGCCACAAGATTTACATTTAGTCACAAGACCCTTCATCCTTACCTGGGTGAGAGTGAACCGCTATAACGTTATATATGTTCAGTTGTAAATAACAGGGGGCTCAGATCGAGACCCTGGGGAACTCCTGTGCTCCATATGCTGATTTCAGAAGAGTTTTAACAGCTTGAAAAGTCCTAAAAATTGTTTTCCTTCCTGTTACTAGTCATGGTGAGATGAAGCCTCGTGATGAACTGAAGCTTTCCATCCAACTGGTCGACTCATGATTCGAGGCATTGTGATGATGCATTTGCTCTACTGCACCAGCAAGTGGACAATTTAAGTAAAACAGGCACAGTGAACATAATGCTGTGACATGTGAACCTTATAAACTGAATAATGGAATGATGTTTGCGATGGCATTATATAAATTCTGAATATTGTCTTAATCTGTCCTTTTAATAAAATATCTAGTACGCAAAGCAATTCCACAACAAAATGTGACGAGGGAATCAGCAGTGTTTTTGCTGCCCCTTTGATTTTGAAGCCCGATTAAACCAGTGAGCCAGTTCCTGAATCAGTCACGTGGTACAGACTGCTAACAAGGCCTCGAACATCACTACATGCGTAATCAAAACAAGCCTTGATACACGCTTCACAAAAAATCTCCCTGGATTACCCGACACATACTTCGAAGCGTCAACACAAAGGATATATCACTACCTGTTACCGACTAAAGGAACAGGGTGCATATTGTTAACTTTTGAAATTCTATAGTTTTGATTGTCACGTTCAAGTTCTGGCATGTCCATAAGGTAAAATAAAGCATATTTGCAAAAGTGTGTCAACATTTTTTCTCTCTCCCTCTCTCATGTTTCTACTGTTGATAGGTTAGACATCTACCTGTCCAGATTGAAAGACATCTAATTTCTCAGCTATGACGATTTCTTGCCTATGTTAAAGCTTTTAGGAGAAAACAAGAGGATTGTTCAGGCTGTCTAAAATCACAGCTGACATCTCCCCACTGGACAGAGCTCATGGTGGTTATTATTAACTCTGGTACAAATCTTCTGAGACAAGTTACAGATAAAGACTTATCACTGCAAAAGTATAAATCTTTAATCCAGAAATAAGCTTCTAATGTTTTAATCTTTAAACAGATTTGCTGTCATGAAGAACATTTGTACACAGATCCAATAACAGCACTTTCAGCTTAATAATAGATTGTTTAAAATAGTGCTATATGTATATATTAAATTGCTACTAGAGCTGCTGTTTGGCGTAGAGATTTGCCCCCAAGGTGCTGAGCTGCAACATTTAATAAGATCAATATTCATTCTCAACAAGTCATATGGAAACCTTTCCTTCTATGTGTTATTGAACATTTCGTGACTGCAGAGTCTGTCACCTCTGAAGTGAAAACAGATGGTTTGTGAGAAAGAAAAAGGCAGGAAGTCAGGTGTGAATCTGCTTCTGCTGTATGAATTATGATAGAGTTTACAAAGTGAGAGTATAATATTTGCTTTAGTGTGTTTTATTAATACAAACTCAAAATGAGTCTTTTGGTTTTGTGCATAACAAATAAAAATAAGAAAGCTGTGATTTTTTTTTTGTTTTGATTTGAATTATGCCCACAGTACATTTCTGCACAAAGCCTACTCACAGATCGTGAGGGTATTTTACACCACACCTCCACACCGCTTCTCTTCTCAAGTAATCCCACGACGCTGCAGCCATCGCACGCACGCGTGCACACACACACACACACAGTGCACATTTACACCACCACAAGCTCCTAATGTGACATGCATATTTTATAGACAACCTTTCACTCCAATCACAGTCTTTGACCTGAGGGGGCATTCTGGTTAGAAGTCACACTGGCTAGACAAACATTTTCTTCCCGGCTGTCAGGAACTGAGCAGGAACACCTCACAGTTAGACTGTATTAAACAGGAAATAAGAAAATGCAACATACAGTGCTGCCCCCTTACAGACTTGTTTTTTCTTCTGCGTTTAATTTTTTCATATCAGTGAAAAAAATTCAATATCAGACAAAGATAACCTGAATGTATTTTTTAAATGCTGATTTCACTGATTAAGACAAATTCAAAGAACAAAACATAAAGAAACAAAAATCCAAAACAAATTGACTCTGTAAAAAGTTGCTAGCCCCCTTGTTATGTCACATTATTTTGGAAGCTGAGTTTAATTTTACTAGCCACACAGAGGTTAGATTGCTACCAGAACTGTAGAAGAAGTAGTCTAAAGAAATCTCAAAAAGAAACACAGCATGTCCCGTTGTAACATCCAAAGCACTGCAGGCCTCACATGGTTGAGATTAAGGTCAAAGGTCATGATTAAACAATGAGAAAAAGACTGGGACAAACCTGGGATAGTTCCAAAGAGGGGGTGCAAAATGGGACGTGATTCTGCAGTCTCCGGGTCTGCAACTGTGTACTATTGTGGAATTCACACTGGTGGAAATTTGGTGAGCTGAGGAGTTGGGAGTCCTCTACACAATATCATAAAACCTGAAATAAATGTTGAAAATAAGAGCTTTCTTGTCATCAAAATGCCTTTAAAATTGACAGAAATCATATGTGGCACGGCACATATCAAACGGGATCAGAAAATAACTTTAATTGGCCTGTTGACTCCCATTCATTGTTTTGGGCATTAGGGGACCCATGGTCCATGAGTAGATGAGCATGACTTAGGCTCCCTATATTATTATGGAATTAACACAGGGGAGGCGGGGTTTCATCAAATCCAAGTGTCCTATTTCCAGGTTGAAGGAATGGCTCACAAAAATAATAAAAAATGACATCTCAATAGCGCCATCAGTTGTATTTTACCATATATTGTGCATAGCGTTGCTCAGGAAGGTGTACAATAGCATGATACAGCCCCTTAATTATCCAATTGAGATGTGTTGGCATTATCTTAAACAGGAGACTGGAAACCCATCTAATGTGGCTGAACTCAATAAATTATATAATAAAGAGTGGGACAAAATATCTTCACAGTGATTTAGCAGACTCTCATAACAAACACCTGATTGTGATTGTTGGTGCTTAAGGGCGTTACTACCAGAAAATATGGTCAATATTTTCCATGGGGCCAGGTTGGTTTGGAAAACCTTTTTCTCTTAAAGCTCTCATTCACCAGTTATTTCAATATATTTGTTGTGGTCTCTTGTATAAATGAATGCCTTGTGGGTCGTTCTCTGGGGAGCAAAAAGCTTTCACGCTCCTGTTTCAGGAAGTAGAAGTTAGCCAGAAGAGAGGGCAGCAGAAAGCGGCAGGGTTTGGAGTCTTACTCATTAATATTCATGATATTTGGACATCTCACCTCTGATTGGCTAACAGCAACACAACTCTTCCACTGCCTCCATTCACTCCGCAACGTTGAACCTGAAAGAACCTGAAAGACTTCTGTTGTGTTGTGGAGCTGCTAATGCTAACAGTTAGCATTAGAGACGTGCTCTGCTGTTTCCTGGACGCTAAAACAACAACTGTCTTCCCTGGTTGCGAGCCACGATGGATGACTCCATGAATGCTAATTTACAGTGTGATGTAGATCTGTGTGGCTTTTTCTGACCCAATTGTTTACCTGTCTATTTGCTTCCAGCGGCTAAAGCTAGAAATAAGGTTAGAAGACCATTTTTCACGTTCTGCATGCATGTGAAACTCATAGTGACTAATCGTATTTCAAAAATGAGTAAAAAACTATCATTCAACTATCAAATTATCATTTTAAAACTGGATTATCTTTGTTGACATTAAAAGCAGACTAAATCTGTCAGGGGGTAAATGGTTTTTCCCAACACTCTTTTTCAAACGTATTTTATCGGACTCCTCAAAATCCTCTTTTTCAG
This sequence comes from Aphyosemion australe, assembly GCA_006937985.1. Taxonomy (NCBI): domain Eukaryota; kingdom Metazoa; phylum Chordata; class Actinopteri; order Cyprinodontiformes; family Nothobranchiidae; genus Aphyosemion; species Aphyosemion australe. Next base: position 1,350,711 of record SSNS01000058.1, on the reverse strand, counting down.
ATTAATAAGACCGATAAATAGTCGTTTCCGTGCTAACAGATGTGTAAACACTAGCCTGTAAGAGCTAACTTTGCTACATGAGTGTTCCTGATGTTTAACGAGGTTTAACCCAGCAACACAGTGAGTCTTCAGGGAGAAATGAAGCACTGCACATGATATCATCTATGCTTATAATAAGCTTGGATGTTGCTGCCTAAGCCCCCAAAGGTGGGTCACCAGGAAAAAACATAAAGGCCATGTGGGAATATTGTCCTATTAGGAGACATGCTTTGAAATTCACAAACACTCCCAAAGGCACAACGTGTCAGGCGCTAAGAGCTCAGAAAATTTAAAACCCTGTTTTCACTTCAACAATCTCATTCTTTTAAGTGGGACAAATAGCGCTCTTTTTAAAAATTCATGGCTTCTTGTACCAGTTGCATTAGACAGAGCTTATATTCCTCTCCTCCAAAGCAAAAACAAGCCCTTATGTCCTCTCACAACGCACCGTTTGGAGGATGTTTGTGCAGACCAGAGAAATTCAGCAGTTTGGCCCTCTGGTCGTGGATGAAAGTAGAAACTTACCATTTTCAGTCATGCACTATTGAGCCTTTAGACATTTCTTATTGGTGAAGGTATTTATGTTGGAATTTACAAAGATTTTGACTTTGTGTATAAATATTATCACACGTAGGGACATTCTGCATGTCAGACAAATGTTAGGGCGTTTCCTGGGTCACATGACAGAGTTTCAATGGATTTTAATGTTTTGCATTTTAAATTTTGATAAGGGTTCCTTCACAAAAGATGTCATTGTCACTTTTTACGATAACATAAAATTTGAAATGACCTAAAATAATCAGTCTAATAAATCAGAGGGACGTACAAGTGGTCAAGTGGACATTATAATGGATTTTGACATTTCCAGTGAGTGAGAGAGAGAGAGAGAGAGAGAGAGAGAGAGAGAGAGAGAGAGAGAGAGAGAGAGAGAGAGAGAGAGAGAGAGAGAGTTAAAAGCTTTCCAAAGACATAACTGTTCTGTGTTCAAAGGAAAACTTGGATTCAAATGAAGGCTTGAAGTGGTTTCCAGTCACTGTCTCTCAGAACTACAAGCTCTTTGAAAGCTGATGTATCAAAACAAAGCGACGTATTCTTTTTGATTATTTAGATGTAGCCAGGTTTCTGTCAAGCAGAATTTGTTTATTTTAAAGGGGACATATTATCAAAAACTCACCTTTTGCATACTTGTGTGCTGCCATATGGGTCTCTACTACCTCTATAAAGACTCCAAATGTTTCTGTCAGTGTTTGGATTCAGGAGTTAGCTGCTTAACACGGGCTGTTTCAAAAAAGTTCCTTATTGTGATGTCATAATAAGGAAATTTGGCAGAGAACCAGCGTCGATGCTCCGCCCACATACATCACTCATTATATGTAGGGCACCACGTGGCCACAATCAGGCTTATGAAAAAAATCTTCAGTGAGGTGCTGCGCACACTGAGCACCATCACCCCAGGCAGGAGAAGAGATCAAAAAGAAACAAGTCATTCAAGACCGGTCCAATAATCATCTTAACTGGATGGGCCGCAAAGTGAAATTCTGCTGAGAGCACCATGTGGCCAGCGCTGGACCTGCGTAGAGTCTACTGTCACCTGTCGACACAGGAGGATCAGTTGTTTTACTCTGAGCCCCTCCCAGATATCGGAGCTCCTCACCTTGTAGCAGCTAATCAGGAGATGGGTGGGCGTGGCCAGGAACAGCATGTTTTCCTTAAAGTGACAGAGCCCTGAAACGACTCATTCTGGAAGGTACTGAAAATGTCAAGAAATAAACTGAGATCAAGAGATTTAAATGTTAAACCATGGAAAATGTAAAAAAAAAAGACACGTATTTAAATGTGTTATTTATTTGAGGACTATATAAAAGTGGGACTGATTTTTACACTGATTTTTAAAAACATGCACATATCCCAGAAAACTCCGACTTGATCCCACCTATAATCCACACAGACAGCAGGTCTAATTCCTGCTCCAACCCCAGAAAGACTCAGGAGTGTTTTGTACGTTATAATTACTACACTTAATTAAACTGCTAATTAAAACAGAACTCTAATGAACTGAGAGAAGAATGAACACGACACATTTAACTACATCAGATCTAAATTTAGTGCAATTATAAAGATTTTTGCAACTGTTTTGTTTCCATGGACACAAAAAAGTCTTCATCAAAAATAGAATTTGATAATACAGACTTTCCTGATTTAAATACATGTTTGTAAATTAGTTAGATTTTTTTTTACCAACTATCTCATCAACCGATGGACTTAATCATTGGATTTACTTCTCTACGAATGATGGCCACCACCGCTAAACATCTTCAAACACAAAAGTTGCTGCAACTCAGTCAATCTTACAGATATTAAGCTTCAGTTTGATGTGATTAAAGTCAAAAGTTATCTCCAACACAAACTGACTGCAAACAGATTTTGCAGAAGCTTGCAACATGCATGAGATTGGTTATGTTTTCAGCATGAGTTGATTATAGTTTAACCTCCTGGCATGAAAGTCATCAGGATCTCATACAGAATTCCATCTCCATTATTCATAGTTACAGGTTTTTTTTTGTTTATATCAAATACACAATCGGTTTTTTGCATTTTAAGGTATCTTCTGAGGTGTTAAGCAGTCGTTTGTTGTTTCTGAAGAAAAATAAAGATTTATTTCATACTAACTTAAAAGTTTGATTCAGGAGGGAATCTGTCTGCTCTGCTGTTTGCTCAGCTTTTGAAAAACATTCAAGTGTGCATGGGAGACGTGACAAGTAGCATGGACAAATGCAAATGTTTTTTTTACCAGGATAAAAATGCAAATAACAAAATGTATGAACGGAACAAAAGAACAAACTCATGCATCCAGAACTGCAGCGATATTTAAAGACAAGAAACTCTGTTTTTCTGATTTTAACAATGTTGGAGTCTCACATAAACGTGTTCTGGTGTGTGTGCATGCATGTGGCTCTGGAATATTCCTTTAAGCAGACAAAAAGGGGAAATCTGAAGGACAGCTGGGCAGTGTCAGCCTGCTGGGAGAGAAATTAAATGTACTTTCTTCACCAATCAATACCCTACTGTGTGGAGATGATGGAAGGTTGCTGGGGTTAGACACAGAGTGTTTATCTGACATGACATTGTACTCAGAGCTCTGGGGGTCATTTTCACTTCCTGCATCTGCAAACTTTAGCTGAAAGAGCTGGAAAAACTCAAGCTGGATTTGTGTTCATAAGCTATGAACAAATATAAAATCCACTACAAATGCCGTCTGCTTCAGTATGTTAAACTGACTTATTTTTTATTATTTTGATGCAACAGATCTGCAGCATCTGTGAGAAAACCTCCGGTGTCACAGTGTGAAGTCGAAGCGGTTATGCAACGCAGCCTCTGAGCGACACTGCAGAGCGTCAGAATGCCCTGACTCTGAATAAAACAGAGGACATAAACTTGTTAGAACAAATGTGTATCGAGAGCCTGGAAAAGGGCTGCAATGGCAGGACAGTGAAACGCAACAGCCCAGCTGTCCGCGTTCAGATAGCAAACACGCTGACAAACATCACTCTCCCCCACGAGGAGGATACGAGAACAAATTAAACATGGCACAACCGCAGAGCTGAATTAATTGGACTTAACTCCCTGATTATACTGGAACTTTGAAGCAAATGGGATTGCCGTTGCCATGGAGAGGGTCTTAAAAATGTTAGGAGTAAATTAGAAGAGAACATTTGAATTCATCAAGATAGAAAATTTACTTTTCATCTGAAACGAGTTCCTCTTCTGCCACCATGTCACACGCAGTGTGTGTGTGTGTGTGTGTGTGTGTGTGTGTGCGTGCGTGTGTGTGTGTGTGTGTGTGTGTGTGTGTGTGTGTGTGTGTGTGTGTGTGTGTGTGTGTGTGTGTTTGGAAGTGAACAGGATGTCAGAGATAACAGAATTAAAGTCACACGGCATGTCAAACCTTGGTTCTAAAAATACTTTTCCCCCGGAGAGACTCACATTCAGTACAACAAGTGAACTCCAGGGAAAATAAAGCAGGAACAGAATCCACGGCGGTAAATAAAATAATACTGCTATGAAATAAACCCCGTCAGCACTGTAGCATATGAGTCAAATTCCTACAGAACTAATCATTTTTAGCAATAATTTAGAAAAGATTTCTCTAAAAGTAAACCAAAAGATGAATTATGGCACCGCTACAGATGAGTAGTGGAGTATTTCTCTAGACCTCCCTCTGCTGTATTTCCTTTGCTTTCATTTGCCTCATTAGATTAGAAGCTTCCTTAAAACCGCGTGATTGCCTGATGCTCAGTGAGCAAGTGTTTCAGGGACGGTTATTAACAATTTAATTGACACTGACTTGATGAAAAGATGGATTTGTGTCTGATTACAGCTCTATTCCATGTAAACAAATGGAGTTTTTCCAGTGAGACCAGCAGCATCTGAGGAGCAGAGTGGTAAAAGATCCATCAGACCACATTCAGCTCCACATGTCCAGACTAAGGCAGAAACTCCACCTGGCAAAAATTGCAGTTCCCTCCTCATCCACTAGGGGCTGGCTACAGAGAGGAGCAAGTTCTCATTGACTCCCATGTTAAAAATGTCAACTTTACAGCAGAAATAAACATGTTTACAGCCTGGTACAAAAAACATTTTAGGTTTGATAGGTCAAGTTTACCGTCATGACAACTCTGAGGGGGGTGAATTTTTTGTAACTCGTCCATTTAGATGTACTTAAAGCTTGAAATTATAAATAATTAGGGGCGTGTCTATTTGATTGACAGGTATCTAATGAGCTATCAGTGCTAGCGCTAGCAGCTTGCCCTCCTGCTTCCTCCAGCAAAGACCTCAGCCTCACGTTAAAGGTGTTACAGTTTAGAAAGCACAGGGTAGCAGAGTCGCTTAACTGCGGCTTTCTGGCTAAAAGCGCCCACCAACCTCCAGTAGCTTTGTTTAGCTTCATTTAGCTACAGATTAGCTCAGTTAGCTCGTAGCTGCATTAGCTCAGAGTTGGATAGATGTCCATCATCTGGCCCCACCCTCAGCTCTATTTTTGTATTTTCCAGAAATGAAGAGACGTGTGACATGGCCAAGATGGCGGTGGAGGGAACCGCCCACTTGGCTTCAATTCAGCTCTTCCTACAGGTAACAGCACGGAGGGTCTGTCTATTGTATATACAGTCTATGGTCCAGACCTGTAGTGATTAAACACATGAACAAAGAGGAAGTTGGGAACAGTTAGTTTTGTTTTTCCAAATACTCAAGGAATCAAATGACTATTTGATAGAATACTTGTTTATCTAAAATGCAAAGATCCATCCATCCATCCATCCATCCATCCATCCATCCATCCATCCATCCATCCATCCATCCATTTTCCTCCACTTATCCAGGGTCGGGTCGCAGGGGCAGCAGCTTAAGGAGGGAGGCCCAGACTTCCCTCTCCCCAGCCACTTGGACCAGCTCCTCCGGGGAAATCATAAGGCGTTCCCTGGCCAGCCGAGAAACATAGTCCCTCCAGCGTGTCCTGGGTCTTCCCTTAGGTCTCCTCCCGGCTGGACGTACCTGGAAAACCTCACCAGGGAGGCGTCCAGGAGGGATCCTAGGTGCCTGAGCCTCTGATTGAGTTGTGAAGGTAATGAAGCCCAAACTTCCCTCACCCCAATAACATCCTCCAGCTCTTCCTAGGATCCCAACATGTACCAGAGACTCCTCCAGTGAGTTCTGGGACCATGATGTGGTCAGGACACCTCCAAAGGAAGGTCACCAGGAAGCATTTGTCGAGGAGGAGCAGCAGAGGCTCCACTTTCAGTTGTTCCTGGAGGATGGAGCTCCACATCTTTACGCCTGAGCATGACTAACCTGAAGCTCATTTCATCCACTCGTATTTGGGAACTTGTTCTTTTGTTCATGATCTAAATCTCAACCATGAGGATTGGAATGTAGACGGACCAGTAAACCAAGAGCTCAGACCCAAGCTCCTTCAACAAAAGCAGAACAACTGATCTGCTGGTCCACTCCGTCCCAACATCACTCATAAACACGACACCAAGACACCCAAACTCCTTAGCTTAGAGTCTCACCCCCAACTTGGAGGGAGTGTTCCACCTTTTGTCCACATTCAGATTGGCCTTAACACCGTTATGGTAAGCATTACTTGTATTTTGTAGTAGATAAAACATTCAGAATCTCAGCGGTGGAGCATTGTGTTGGTGTGTGGGTGGGTGGAGCACGCGTGTTGTGAGTGGGAGCGAGGGCACAGCTGGGGTCTCGGCTTTCTCTCTCAACTCTATCTTCAAGCCTTTTTTACATCTTATTGTCAAACTTTTACAGCCTGTGAGCTTCAGCTCTCTGTGCAACGCTCAAGCACTAGCATGTTGTTTTCCGATTTACTATCACAAACTCTTCATGAGACACTTTGTCGTTGCTGTTTCAGACGCGGAAACGAAACATTAAGATGCACCAGCAAATCCGTGCAAGCGAGCGTGCTGAAATGCTTTTCATTTCCTCAGACCCCAGCTCTAAATGCACTCACAGGATTTGACAGGCACATTAAGGAAAAAATAATAGCCCTGCTTAGTGGCATTTCAAGCTCTAAATCTGTTTAATTTTTGCTAATGAACTTCAGCAATCATGTCAAGCTGACAAGCTCGTCTCAAAAACATGTCATGGAATAAAAACAGACGCATTAAAGCTGAGTCTTGTATTGTAATTAATTAACAGCTGAACTTGTCACTCCTTCCTTTGATTTCTGGGATGAAAACGGAAGGAAGAAGCTGAGTCTCTGCTGCCCCCTACAGGAGAAATGCGTGAATTTTGTCATAATAGGAGCCCCAAGGCTTCATAATGAGACGCGGACATTAGATTTTTTTGTAACACGGCTTATTTAACATAAAAATAATTTTGGGTTTGATGTTTGAATTCCAGATATTTTGTGTAAATGTCCTTATTTAGATGTTTTGTTGTTGTGTTTGACAATAAAAAATGATCAGAAATCTTTTAAACCATCATGAACATTTCCCCAAAAGACAGTTTCTGACATAAATTTGATCCTACATTTATTTTCTTTCTTCAGTGTGAAACAAGCCAAGATTATGATTTTTACACAGAGCAACACTACCATCTAGTGGTGGCTCTCAGGAAAAGCAGCTGCGGCAGTTTTATGGTGAAAATCTTTTATTCATTGTTTGAATTTGAAGGTAAAATGATACTTTCTGTATTTTAAATGACATAACTACGTCTGTGTAGTTGATCTGTGAAGAAGAGGTTTCAGATGTGACGTGTTGTGACTGATTTGGGTGTTTTAACGTCTGTGGGGGGTGGAGACGAGACGAGGAGCAGTGTGCTGCTCTGTTTGTGGCTCTGCCTCAGGCCTTTTATAATGTTGGCCATGAGCTGTCCTCAGGCAGTCTGAATCTTGTGTGGCTCTGAGAGAACTACAGAAGGGCTGGAACACCAAACCATTATACACTGTCACAAACAAAATCAAATGTGGATCACTCGTCATAAACTTTTTATTTGTTCATGTATAGAAAAGTCAGAGAAGCTTTGTGATGCATCGTAACAGCTATGACAGCTTGATTCTGTCTCACTTATATTAGCTGTTTTATTTTTGCAACAGTTGCTCAAACGTGTCTTCTTTTAGTAAAACAGGTCCGTTAATTCACGGCATCAATTTGTTTGATTCTTTCCATTTTGTTATCAGAGTCAGAATCTCTTATTTCACTGTAGCTATGAAACATTGTTCAATGTAATTAAAATGTCATTTTCCAGTGTGAGAATAAAAACACAGTCACTGAAGCTAGTAAAAAGATAATAAAATGTATCTAAATTATGAGATTAATTGAGATTAATTAATCACAGCCATGTTTAGTGCACTTTTTTTAATCGAGTTAATCTCATTTTTAATCTATAACTTTACTGGGACTTTTCTAGCCTACCTGTTGGGATGTTTTTATTTAAATTTGTATTTATTTTATGTAATTATATTTATATTTAACCATCATGCCATACCACATGTCAGGTTTTGTGAAAAAGCGTAATATTTTGTGATAAACTGTCAGTTTTGATATGCTAACTTGCAGCACTGTAATTTACAGGTCTATTTTAATTTCAGATAAATGTTTTAGTACCAAGTTCTGTGATCACTATTTGCATTGCTCAAAAAAATTGTTCCTTGACTCTAGATTATTCTATATGGACCTGATGTTTCATTTTTAATTATTTGAGACTGACAACAGAGCACAGTATTATTCCACCTTGGTGATGTAAATGGAAAGTTTAGAAGTCTGTTAAACAATAAATGACTTTATAAAGCCATTTTTTTGTTATATATTAATATTTTAGTCTGCCACAATAATGTAACGAATTTAAATAAAAATACATCAAAATGAGGGCTTTTCTCAGCCATTAGTAGGTGGGATTAAAAAAGAGATTAATTAGATTAATTAATTACAGGTCATAATTAAATAATCTCAAAAAAAGTTTAATCTCATGACAGCACTAATAAAATTATAAAATAAAATAAAAATAAAATTCTGATCATGTAGTGAGCCAGTCTAGCTTTCACAAGCACCTTCAGGTTTCTCACATTTGATTATCAGGTATACCTTTCTAGGTGGCTCCTCGTCAGACAAGGAAACATTTTTCAGTCTCTTATTTTTGCCAAGTCTGTGTAAAAAATGGTAACTTGTATTTGATATATAGCACCTTTTAGGGTTCCACCAACCCCCCAAGGTGCTTTACAACACAAATATTTACACTCACACATCCACACGCTGGTGGTGATGAGCTACACTGTAGCCACAGCTGCCCTGGGGCGCACTGATGGAGGCGACGCTGCCAAGCACAGGCACCACCAGCAGGCATGGCGGTTTGGGTGTCTTGCCCAAGGACACAACGGCTGCAACAGATGGGACTCAAATCTGCTCTCCAGTTATACGGGGTGGGCACTTAACTTCTTAGCCACTGTTGCCCAGTATGGCCTCAGTTCCATGTGGGGCGACACCTGGCATGGACTTCTGCTGCTGTCGTGCATCTGCTCCACCATGGTTCATGTTGTGGTCCAGAGATGGGATCTATTTTTAGCGAAACATTTCTTCGAGAGGCTCTGGATCAGTCAATCTAAAGATCCAGACTCCAGTACAGATCTGGATTGAGTGGAAAGTGAATCTGGACCCAACACATCCACCTGATACACAATCAAATCCAGAACAGGCAGTTTCCTCCTTCTTATCGTTGTTCAGCTTTGACTTCATTTAAAAGACACGTGTTTCTTTCATTTTTCAGGTAATTCCAAACAAGGCTTCTGCACATGGGCTATAAAAAAGAGAGAGTTGTGCAATCATCGATGGGGTTTGTGGTTAAAATGAAATGTCAGTTCTATCAGCAGGGAACTGCAGGGAATCGAACCCTGTCTCGTTACTGAGAGCACCGTCTTGCTGTTTGCTGTGACGTGTAAACATAAAGCATTAAGAAGAATTTTGGTGGATTAAGTTTTATTTATACAGCTTGGCACTTACAGGGAACATTCAGGGTACGTAAAGGGGTCAGAGCAAAAATGTATGTATGTTCAAGATATGTAGCCCCACAAGTACTCCATAAGTACCCTGTAATTACTCTATGTACTCCCGAAAGTACTGTGCTGTACCAAAGTTTCTTTTGGGCCAGGCCCAGATGAATTGACAAGACACCTGCTCTGATTCCCAGGTGAGGATTCCCTTTGAAGATAAGAAACAAGGGTAGGCCAGGGGTGAGGGAGGAAAACATACCCACCGCCCCACCCACCCCCCGCTCCCTACAGGTTGCGCAGAGACTGCTCAACACATCTCAACACAAAAGCACAAGATTCACACAGTAACAACATAACACCTGACGGAGGTTCTGGGGGGGTGGAGGATGCATTGACTCCTAGACGGTTGCCTTCAACTGGTCACAGTTCCAACCAGGCTGGGGGGGGGGGTTCCACAGCATCTTTCCACATTCCTTTTGTGGGGGGTTTTCTCTTCAGCCTCAGACTTATTCTGGTCTTGTTTCATAAAAGGCTTTGAATCACTTTCATGTCTTATGTCTGATGCCTCTACTGAGATGACTCATGGAGGTATGCAACCCCTCCAAAATGTTATGGTGGTGAATTATTGAAAGGGATATCTTTTTATTTTTAAATATGTAAATGCAATGAATATAATTTGAATAAATATTTTTAATTAAACTTTATTAAAAAATGTATGTGAAAATAACGCATTATGTTTCTAATATATAACGCGCATTTAGAAAGTGCGCTTTTTTGAACGCACGCTTTTTTGAACACGCGCTTTTTTTAACCCTTTGGCTTGCCATATATTGCCGTAAAGTAACACGCAGTCAGTACTTCCGGCAGCAGACAGCGGGTGAAAAACTGTATAGTGTGGTAAACAAATGTGGGACCCCCACTATCACAGCTCTGAAAATGAACATAGATGATAGTATGCTGCCAAAACTTTACAAAAAACATTATTTTAAGGTGTAAAAGTTGCAGAATGTGTCTTTAAATCCAAAATGTATCAGAAAAATATTTTATACATGTAATAAATATGCTTTGACTTATGGTGCTATGACGTGTTTCTGTGGAGAAGGGTAAATTTTATCCAATGTTCCCATCTTTTCCTCCGAGGCTGGAAAAAGCTGAGTTGCTGTCCGTGGTGCTGAACCTCGTTTTTCACTGGGGTAGCTTTTGTGCTGCGTGGCTGAACATTCACAGGAGAAGCAAGGAGAATGCTTTGTATTCTTTTAGTTTTTTTACCACAAAATAAAAACCATGGAGGACTTTTTACGTGTTCGTCTCAAGTCTCCTTTCAATGCCACGACTGACTCACCAAGTACAAATAACTAGCCTCACTTCTACCTCCTCGTTTGCATGCAAATGAAACCACTAAATGAGCAGAAATTATGCATTACAATGTCACTGGGAAAAGTCTTTGCACCACCATTAGAAATAGGCCAGGTAATGCTGGGGCCAAATTCTAAACCTTATTTTTACCCTGGAAAGGCTAACTTGGCCGTTTTGGCTTGCTTTTAGCACCCCCTTGTGCCCGTTTTAGTAAAACCAAAAGTAAAACTTATCTCTCCTCGCTGTGCCTTCGTCTTATTAACACTGCTGAAATACCATACCATACCAATTTATTTATAAAGCACCATTTAAAAATAGCATGGCAGCTAACCAAAGTGCTGTACATAAAAGAGCCAAATGCTCGAACATATCAACAAAGCACAAAAAACAAAAACAGCACAAAATCACGGATAAAAATTCCTACTAAAAACTAACACACTAAGAGAACAAGTAAAAAGTAACATCACTATCGAGAGTAAAAAATAATGCAGTAACTGATAAAAACAAATTAAAATGTCACATATAAAATCAAAAATAGCTACAAGGTGTTAAAAAGTGAGCTACTGAATCTTAAAAACTAAATTAAGAAAAATAAAACTAGTGCTGGACTTTCATGGAAATTGTCACGGAGGGAAGGCAAGGCTGAAAAGGTGAGTTTTAAGTGCCGACTTAAACCTGGTGGAAATGTCTCCTCAGCCTTCATTAGTGTCTACAGGAGCGGTTCATCACTAAATCAAACAAATCAGCTGTGTTCATGATCTAAAACAAGCAGGAAACATGCTGGAAGCAGACTGCAGCACCAGGCATGTTAGCTCCATTTTTTAAAGTCCAGCAGAGACCGGACCAGCTCTCTCAAGTTGCAAGTGCGGTATTCTGGCCACAGAGGGCGGTGGGAGTCTGAGTGACATTTCATTAACCCTGTAAAGGGTCATTTTAGCACAAACTGGCTGGAAATTATTTAAAAATGTGAAAAAGTTGCATAGTATGGCTTTAAGTGCATTTTATTTGGCTGCAACATTCTCTGAGAATGAATTCATACAGTGCTCTCACAGTGTACTTCCTCCTTGTCCAATTTTAAAAATAATTTGGGAGGTGTCTAACTTTAATTATCTTCTAAGGATTTGTTCTTCCCATTTAAATATCAAATAAATATTCAGACTATCAGCCCTTTTTATGGACCGCTATAAAATTGTTACTTGAATGTTACTGAGAGAGGATGTAAAGAAGTCTGATTGGATAAAAAATATCTAGATAGCCACCAGTGTCTAACCAAACAGTAAAAAATGTTTTGATGTTGTTATCAGTAGAAATTATGATGACTTTTCATGCTCATTCGGGAGTGGTAAACATGAAAAACATGAAGAATAACTCAAATAAAAAGCAATAATAAATAATTGAACCAGTTACACATCAGCATCAAGTCTTTTGAGGTCAATTTTGATTTGTGAATATAAATTGTACCTTTTACCAGAATAAGATGGACCTTGTTTACTGTCTTGCTTACTGACAAACCGTGTAATACTTGAACTTTTTGAACTATGATCAGTCACTCTGAGTTTCACATGCGGGCTGAACGTAAAAAGTCTCTTCAACCCCCATCGCCTGCTTTAGCCGGAAAAATGATCAGGTCAGAAGAAACCAGCCTCCTCTATGTCACAGGGAAATATTAGCATTCATGGCCCCGCCCATCTTGGCTTTTGACCTCATCTCCGCTAGAAGAAGCTAACCAATAGCAACTCCACAACCTGGCGGAGCATGTTCCGGCTTTTGTTATTAGTGGAAAAACATCAGTGTTGCATTTTTTTACCCAACAAATTCCATTCAATCTTAGTTTTGTTAACAAAGTGAGCGGAAAAGTCCCGTTGCTGTTAACCAATCAGAGGCGAGACATTTTCAAGTCATAAATATTAAAGCAGCAATCCGGAGTTTTCCCCTTTCAGGAATTATGTATGATTTTTTAGAAATCCATAAAAGTGATTGTCTTATCATGTAGGGTGATATAATATAAGCAATATGTCTTTTTTTTTTTTGCTAAGCCCGCCCCCTGCCCGTAAAATCCATGCAATAGGAAACTGAGCACCGAGTAAAACTAACCAATAGCGTTAGACTACCGCTTACACGCTTCAAATTTAAGGTATTTAGATTATTTGCTCAATTCAAAAAAGTTGATTGTCTTTTTGTGACTGAAATGTACAAAATTTAGAAAAATACTTTAATATCTTTTCTACTTTTTCTAACAAAACTCCTACTAATAATCTTCTTGTTCTGCTAATTCAAAAACACACTCACTGGATCCTTTATTAGGTAATCAGCCAATCACACGGCAGCAAAACAACCTTTAGACATCTAGATGTGGTGAAGATGACAGAGCTCAATTTCAAACTGAGTATCCAAATAAAGGTAAGTTGTTAAAGGTAAGAAGAGAACTGGCAGGCTGGTTTAAAACAAAGGCATCAGTTGCTCAAATAACCACTGGTACCTACCGCGTTCTGCAGAATAGCATCTCTGAACCACAACACATAGAATCTTTGGGGGAAAAAAGGCGCTGCCAGTTCACTCCGGCCACCACCAGCAGGCATGGTGGATGAAGTGTGTTGCCCAAGGATACGACTGCAACAGACAGAGCGAGGAGCCAACCTGCAAGCATCCAGTTGGGGGGCTCTTTGACTCCTCTGCCACCATCGCCCCCCATCTTGGAGAAGATGAGCGACAACAACGGGGAAACAGTGGCTCAGGAGTTGGGCATTTGTCCTGTAACCAGTTGGCTTCCACTTGCTGATTTAAATTCCTGCTCCATTCGATTCAGTCGTTGTGTTTTTAGGTAAGACACTTCACCTGACTTGGCTGCTGTTGGTGGTCAGAGGGCCCCGTGGCGTAGATTGAATGTCAGCCTCACTTCTGTCAGTGTGCCCCAGTGCAGCTGTGTGGTTAAAATATATGTGCATGAATGGGTGAGTGACTGTCGTGTAAAGTGCTTTGGAGTCCTTGGACTTGATAAATCGCTACACACCTGCAGGCCATTTACAGCAAAGGAAGGTACCACTCATGTTAGCTAAGAACAGAAAACTGAGGCTATAATTAATCTAAAGTCACCAAAACTGGACAATAAGAGATTGGAAAAAATGTTTCCTGGTCTGAAGATTCTTGATTTCAGCTGAAACATTCAGATGATCAGGCAGCTGAAGAAATCCAACCTGCCAGTACAGTCGATGGTACAGTTCTACACCGCAATCATCGAGTCTATCCTCACCTCTTCAATCACCGTGTGGTACGTTGGAGCCACCATCAGGGACATGAAGAGACTGCGGCGTGTCGTGCGCTCTACTGAGAAGGTCATTGGCTGCAAACGTCCCTCTATACAGGACCTGTACACCTCCAGGACACTGGGACGTGCAGGTCGGATCACAGCTGACCCGTCTCACCCTGGACAGTCTTTTAGACTGGCTCCCATCTGGCAGAAGGCTCCGATCCATCCGGACCAGAACCTCTCACCACAAGATTAGTTTCTTCCCCTCTGCTGTTGGACTCATGAATAACAATCCTAGGACTGCCCACTCCAGTCGCTTTGTTCCAGTCACCTGAGCTTGTGTTGTGTTTGTACCTGACTGTTTTGCTCTGATCAGTACCTACGCTGACTTGTGTATATTAGCTGTTTCTCTAATTATTGCCTCTCTATATTATTATTTTATTATGCTTATTTCTTATTTTTGCTTATCTGTTTTTGTTGCACCGCAGCAATTTCCTAATGTTGTGATTTCTCACACATATGGCAATAAAACCCTTCTGATTCTGATTCTCAGATGGTCAGGTCAGAGTTTGGTGTCAACATGAGAGGATGGACTCACTCTGCCTTGTTTTAATGGTTTGGGCTGCTGCTGCTGGTGTAATGGTGATGGGGAGTTTATTTTGGCCCGCTTTGAGCCTTTAAGTAACAACTGAGCATCATTTGAACACCACAGCCTAAGTATTGAAGCTGACCACGTCCATCCTTTTTTGGCTACTGCCAGCAGGATGCTCCATGTCACAAAGCTCAGATCATCTTTGAATTCTTGAACATGACAATGAATTTACTGGACTCCAACTGCTTCCACAGTCACCAGATCTCAATCTAACCCAGCAGAGAGATACATGGAAACAGGAATTTCACATCATGGATGTGCAGCCGACGCATCTGCAGCTCCTGTGTGATGCTGTCATGTCAATTAGACCAAAACCTACTGATGTAACTGAGTTGTTTAGGAGGTACTGAAGGCAAAAAGATAACCAAACCAGTACTAGCAAGGTGCACCTAATAAAGAGGACAATGGAGTATTTCAGTGCTGTTGACTATGACTAAATATCCTCATTGCTGACAGGTGGAAACATCTGTCTAGGATTCAAGTGAACCTGTTGAGACATTGAATGTTTTACAGAGAAAATGTGAAGCAGAAATAACACAACAGTTAAAATTGCATAACTGATTATCAGTGCTGAGCATAAACTGGGTGTCTGAAGAGATAAACTTTCTCTGGAAATGTAATTAAACAAAAGCAACGTGGTTTTAAAAGGTAAAAAATAATAATAATTAAAATAAATAAATAATAATAATAGCGTTTTCAGGCTACTTTGGTAAACCTTCAGACGTAATAAATACAAAAGACAAATGTCAGCGTCCCTGCTGGTGTTGTGGTTTAAACGTGAGCCACGGAAAAACAGCGTTTTGAATGTTTTCCGGGTCGAAACGCCGTTGCCATGTTTGAACGGGCCCATGCTTGGTTGGACTGTGGGTTTGAGGAAGCTCGTCCGCCCGGTAGTCGGAGCGGAGGAGGGGGACTCGCCAGCCAGAGCTTCGGGCTGTGAGCGCGCTGCTGACGGACACCGAGAATCTCCACGGCGGCTTCGGTCAGCGCTGCCAAGCGCACACGCTCGTCCCAGAGGTTGTTTCGCGACACGTCCAGGTGGGTCAAACTTGTGAGTCGTCTTGTCTTTTTGTGGAAATGTGGGTGAAAAGAGCCGAGTGGAAGACTGAGCGCGATACAAAGGCTTTCTTCGCCGGAGAAAATGCCGGGCTGCAGCAGCCGGGAGGCCCGCCTGTGTCTTTCAAGTCGCCGACTCGGCTCGCTTATTTCCCTTCACGCCGCCTCGCTCGCTTCTTTGCTAAATTCCACGTGTCTGTTTATGCCAATAAAGCGTTAACGACCATTATTTCCGTTTAGCGGCGTTTTCGGTCGAGCAACCGCGGGTTTTGACAACCGTGGCCGGTATGAGGAAACATGGTTGCTCTGCGGAGTCTCCTACGGATGCACGCCGGGCATCTGCGCTGTCCGCGCCGCTAGAGGGTTACGGGGGCAGCCGGTGTTTCTGGTAGCGAACAGGGAGCGTCCGGGAGGAAAACACGCGCGGCGACACGTTTGCTTATGTAATAAAGAAAAGTATATTCTCTAATGCCTGGATGTCTTGTGAAACTTTTTGGGGATTTATTAGACAAAGTTGGCATCACGCTACGATGTGACGTTTTTAATGTGCTTCTCGCTGTTGTACAGCCAGCGGCAGGGCGTCTGCGTGCTCTTTGACCATCTCTGGTTTCATTACGGTGTTTTTGCTGACTGACTGACCGGTTTGAGCAGGCTATCACCATGAATGTGAATAGTTCAGAGTTCAGTCCATCCCTGAAGGGTGGGTTAGAGACGGGACAGTCAGGTTAGCAGAGCCTCCTCCACGGGACACATGATGTACACAGCACCGGTTCCATGTCAGCATGTTCGTAAATATTCTTTAATCACACATGTTATCAGTTAAAAAGGCACATTTATTCATTAAACTCACCTGTCCTCACATTTGTTAAAACTGACCAAATTGCTCATTACCATGTGTTTAAGAGCCAAACTAGAGTTGAACTGCATTATTAGTCACAATAAGATATAAACCAGTGGTGTAAATACACATTTCTGTGGCAACAACACGGTTTTGTGGCATCGAAGTGATTTAACAAAATTAAAGCCCTGTTTTAAAATCCCATACCTGATTGGTACAGAAGTCACACTCTTACAGAAAAAACACATGGCCTAAACATGTTCTTCAAAACTTGATCCCATGTGAAGAACATGTGTCACCATGTGGTACCGCAGAGGTGGACTGGCAATCTGAGAGTTCTGGAGAATCCCAGAATGGCTGGTGTGCTCTAGGGCCGGTGGATGTGCTCTGGGCCGTTGTCGGCGCTCGATGCAATCTGTTGGGTTTCTTTAGATTGAAAACTTTTAAAGAGCGAGTAACAAATAAATCAACTTTTTTTTGCTGGTAAGCTGTATAGATGAGTGAGCTGTAGACATGTGTAGTCATTAATTTGGCACTTTAGTGCAACTTAACTTAAATTCAATATTTCAACCCAAAACCATCTTCAGGTTAAAACTCTGCTCCACACTGATTTAGAGTCAGCCACATCTGATGGCTGTAGAGCTACAGGGTGACGTTGTCTGTACCGTACTACGTGGCTGCACTGCTGGACTCCAGCTGAGTCTCGGCCGCACCTCCAGTTGACTCAGCCAATCACCTGCTGATATGAAACGTTACGGCTCGGAGCCACTCGCCTCCTTAAAAAACATCCTCCTCCCTTTCTTCTAGTGATCGAGGTGGACGGGAAATCCTCCAGCCTGCTGCAGTTTCTGGGTTTGCCCTTTCTCCTGAGCGGTGAGTCTGCTGTGTGTGTATGCTCGTGTGTGTGCACTTGTTAACGACTCGTTTTTCCGACAAAGAAACTCAGCGTGCGCGGGGGCAGGGTTGAGGGAGGAGTTGTCAATCACTGCCTCAGTGTGGCTCTCTCAGTTCGCCAGGCGACGCCTCTTTTAGAAGCATTTTTTCTAACAGGAAGTGTGGGTGAAGTTAGACTCCACCCATGGTGTGATTCACCCTTTAACTAAGTGGAATAATTAACTGAACTCAATGCATCGATAATAGGTTACTAATAGGCCTGGGACGATAACAAATTTTGCTGGACGATATATTGTCCAACAAATTATTGACGATAAACGATATTATTGTCGACATTATCGAGACCAAAATAACCACTTATGTAATGTTAATATATCATAATAATGCAAGTACATCCTTTAAAATTACCCTGTCTCTCCAAAACAATAAATACAATGGCCTATCCAGTGTCAACAACCTAACTGCACTTGAACGCTCTTGTCATCCAGCGTCTTTGGAGGCCAGAGACAAGGAAAACATATACACACAGGCACATGGCGATATATTGAGGCTGGAAAAATTATTGAGTTCATTTCCATCTATGTACGATATATTGACTTATTGATTATCGTCCCAGCCCTAGTTACTAACATTACATATCTTCTATCATGCATACTTAAACTAAACTAAACATTTTTACTCAGAATGCTAGTTGGATCCATTCACTTACTGTGTTTTATGCTAAGCTAAAGCGAAAGAAGTACAGCCGGGTCAGGAGAATGACTGGGCTGGTTAAAAATAGCTTTTTCCCACTTATCTAACTCTGGCAAATATATCAACAGACAAAATTTCAATTTTGGGTGGAATATCCCTTTAAAGTTACCTAGTTGCTAAAACATAAGCAGTGTACACATGCTAAGCTAGGCTAATTGCTAAATATGATGCTAAGATTTGTGTATTAATTAGTAATGTATTTTTTCTTTTTCTGTATATTGCAGTTACGGTAATACAGTGTTTTTTCTGAAACACTGTTCACTATACAAATAAAGCTGATTGATTGATAAAACATTTATAAAAATCTTCAGTTAAGAAAAGCAAGCCTTGGGTGAAGATTCCTGTTTTGTTTTAGTTGTTTGATAGCTCTGTAGCTACACATAGCTACATGCTAAGAGGACAGCAGATCCTCACTACACAAGGCAAATTCCTACTTATTCACAAGTTTTGGCAAATAAAACTAAAAACTCAGATCAGATCTGTCATTTTAGCCCTTTTTATAAGACACACCATGCTGGCAAATCAGCGTAATATTACCGCAACACGTTTCTTATGAACACGCCATGGCGGCATCACGTTGCGGGAATTTTGCGGCATTCGTGCCGCCACGCTTGGTAGTAATATTGCGGTAATATTGCGGCTTCGCCGGTCTTATAAACGCACATTAAGCCTTGGCGCAACAGAGGGAGGTGTCATGACCATGTGATGAATTAATGCTGCGCTCCGGCCGGGAATTATGTTAAAAATGAAAGTAAACACGCGCTTAAGTTTCACGTTTGTAAACAGAACCAGCTGAGATGATTAACTGGACCGATGCGGTGCTCCGGGAGCTTCTCTCCGTTAGATCTGCAGCTCAGATCATCTGACAGCTCACAGGGACTGTGGAGCACACACACCTGTAGCTGACTGGGGAAAAAAAACATAAGGAGCACGGCTTCGATCGCAATAAAAGGCAAGTTATGTCCAAAATACACGGAAGTCCGTGACAGTGCAGAGAGCGCCCCCATACCTCCTTTTTGCCGCCATCGCGTAATCTTTTATAAAAGTGACATGATTGCGCAACATTACCGCCACGGTCTGCGCTCTTATAAACGACCTAACGCTCCCTGATGCCGCATTGGCGTTGCGACAAATTGGCGGCATTGTTTTATAAAAAGGGCTATTATGACATTTTGAGAAAAAGGAGATGAATCCAAAGAATTTGATGTATAATACGTACATGGTATGTAAAAGATGGGTCATTAAAGGAGTAAAAACCGATACCAATGTTTTTGATATAACATTTTAATGCCAATACCGGCCGATATTAATGTTAGACTGATAATATTGGACATCCCTAGTTAGTGTTGTCAAAAGAACCGGTACTTCGGTACCAACCCGGTACTACAAAAATGTAAACGTCATGGTACCACGATTTCGTAGGTACCGGTAGTACCGAGGACCCGTCTAAACCCGAGTCCTTGATGCGCATGATTCGCGCATTTACTGGGCGCGTGCAGTCACTTCTAAGCAACGCCGCAGAGCGCAGAGTGACGGCGAGCAGTGGACCAGCTGATGTGGTAAATAAAGTTCATTCATGGAGACCCCCTGCCCCACTGTCACGGAGACCGACAGGAGAGACGCTTCGATCCAGCAGCACCTTCCGTTCTCATGCTTTCTTGTATTTTTAATTCCAAAACTTGACAGGATGTCCAGACAGACCCCTGAATCCCTCTGTCAGCGCTTGTCATCAGGAACGTCCTGACACGAAGCTCACCTCCGCTGATCAGTGACGTAGGAGGCGGATTTAATGCGACATGACCGTTCAGACTAGTCGCTTTCAAAAAATTCGCATATGTGTCAGAATCAGTACTACATAGAGTGTGGTGTGAATACACCATCATCTATATTAACTATTTTAATCTCCTATACGTTTTATTAGGGAAACAAACAAACAAACAGGATGACATAAAGGCGTTGACTGCTCACAGACCGGAGTTTTTCTTTTTTTAATGATTGTAATGTGTATCCAAAAGATGAACAACAATGTATGGCTAAGTCTGTTTATGTCCTTAAAATGGGTTTGTCAAAAAAGCTGTTCTAACTAGATGTTTTTGTCTGGATAACTAGCAGGTTTACAAAATTATATGAACAAAAACACATTTCGATTAAATAAAAGTGCATTAAAAACATGTTATGATAGTAGTACAATAGTAATTCAGTTCATTTTTCTTATATACAGCACTGATTCACAAAAGATGTCATCTCAAAGCACTTTACAGGAAAATTAATGTTTTTATTGGTAAATTTAGTCTAAATTAAATTTTTGTTTGGTACCGAAATTGGTACAGAGAACCGTGGATTTTCACTGGTACCGGTACAGAATACTGAAATTTTGGTACCGTGACACTATCCCTAGTTTTAGCTAGTAAAATACTGCAGAATTATAACAACAAATCTAATATTATGCACCATCACACATGCTTGCTAGAGTTGTGCAGATATGATGTAACTGTAGCAAGATTGGATAATCACGATTTTTTTGTCCTGGTGAGAAAAATAATTGTGATCCCAATTCTCAGACATAACCTCATCTGATCTGCACATTTCCACAATACAGTGGTGCCATTCAGAAAGTGTTGTCATCTAATGTTTTGCTCTTTCTGTGGTCTGTGTTGATACACTTGAAATGATTTTTCTACTGTTTGGAAGTAAAAGGTAAACCACATTACTGCCTCCGTTCTCATTAATCAGTTTTTTGTAGCAGTGCTGAAACATGCACCTTATCTCTTGGAGTAGTTTTGCTGATAAACTGCATCACAATTCCTCACAGCGGGTCTTTAAATCAGCATTTTTTGACTTACCTGTCGCAAATGTCTGTCTTTTCTTTTCCCAGATTGAACCATGTGATTATCTTTGGAGGCAGCTGCTCTCCAAAGCTTGAAGAACCCTCCAACCTTCACTAGAATGTACTTGATGAATGTACCTCCTGTCGCAGCGACGCAAACAGAATGGAGAAGATGCGGCCCACCTGGAGGCTATAGCTTTCCATCTTGCTTCAATGACTCTGACTCAGAGTTGTCCACCAGAGGCACACCTATCTCAAACAAGGTCCAGATGATCATTGAGAGCCTGAGGAGCACCCAGTCCTCACTCGAGATGGGCGACGAGATCGAGGGAAACGTGTCATCAGGACAGGAAGGCCATAATGAAGCATGCAAGGTTCCTGTGGGTTCCTACGTGGGAGCCAAGTCAAAAACTAAAAGCTCCATTGAAAACCCACAGACTCATTTTTCTTCCATAAACAACCATGCGAGCAGTGATACAGACAGTGATGATTCTGTGGACAGGGGGATAGAGGAGGCGATATTGGAGTACCTAAAAGAAAAAGATGGTCACAAACGCAAGGCTGAACCTGACTCACCTTTCCTCCAGTCATCAAAAATTCCAAGGAAAAATTCACCGCTTCATGAGGTTTCCAAACACAACTGTGATGGCAACACTTCTTTGATTCCCATCAGCCAGCTCCCAAGAAGTATCAAAGCTGAGCCCTCAACAGTACAAGCAGGGATTCCTTTAAAAAAGTATATCAAAAACAAAGCATCCCTAGATGAGAACTTCGATTTGAGTAAAGGTTCGTCCAGTGTCGTTCTCTCAAAGGAGCAAAAAAATGACCCATCTGAAATGATGAGCATTTTCCCTCAAACTATGAAGTGCCCAGTCTCAGTTAAGGTTGAAGAAGAATTGGATGATTCCAGCAGCGATGACGGAATCGAGGAAGCCATTCAAAGATACCAGTTAGAACAAAAGGAGCTGCAGAGCAAAAGGGAACTCTTCAGTCTGAGCTCGTTCCAAGATGAGTCTGACTCCACGAGTGATGATGGCATCGAAGAAGCCATCCGCTCCTACCAGCTCGAGCAGCTGAGGGAGAAGAGTGGCCTTAAATCATTCCTACACAAGCAAGAGCCCTCCAGCAATAATTCGTTAATACAAGCCGTTGGGAGTGCCAGCTCAGAAAACATGAAAAAGCACAAACTGAAGAAAAAGAAGAGTAAATCAGAGAGTCAGATGAAAATATCCCAAAGTCATCCATCATCTGATTTGAAACCCAAATCTTCACTTCTAAACATCCCAAAAGACAAAGGAAATGGACTACTTTCTATTAAAGTAGAACATTTTAGGGAGCAACCAGCCCCTGCGCCACCCAAAGTTAATACGACCGCTGAACTAATGTGTGCTGAAGCAATACTGGACATTTCCAAAACCGTTATGCCTGGACCCTTCCATCAGGACATTGGCCTCAGCGCCTGTGTCCCAACTGGGGCTTCCGTGCAGCCTTCTCTTCCAGAGAGCAATGACAGCTCTGTTGACAGCGAGGATGGGATTGAGCAAGAAATTAGGAAATTCCTTGAGCAGAAAGCCCAAATGCACAAACAGCTGCCGAATACTCAAGAACCCGGAGATGAGAAAGTGAAAGCAAAAGAAGTTGCTGTCCAGAAGAAAACACAGAAGTTGTCTTTAACGCAGAGAAGAAAACAAAGGGAGAAACACCTTCTTGTTTCCAATGTGTTGGAAACAGACAACAAGGACAAAGACACGGCCTCTGGGTCTTACTTTGAACTGGTTAAGGAATCAAACTTGTCTGCATTTCCCCAGAGAGGTCAAACCCAACCAGACACGGCATCACGCAGGACTGAGCAAAGTGGAGACAAAAGCAGCTCGCTCGACAGCGACGAAGATCTCGATACTGCCATAAAAGATCTGCTCAAGACAAAAAAGAAGTCCAAGAAAAAGGTCAGAGACATGAAAAGGAAATCGAGCAAGTGCATTAAGGCGGAAGAACCAACGTCAGGAAATGCTCTTCCCACCAACATGTTGAAATCCGGGCCTGTTTACAAGTTTTGTGCTTTGAAAAAAGCAAACAAATCTAAAGATAACGTAAAGGATGAGTGCAGGTTAATGACAACAAATGTGTCACAGCTAACGCAAGTTGATAAAAGTAGAGAGCAACCAGTGGACATTGTGGCAGAGGCAGAATGTGGAGATGCACAACCCCTACACGCCGCTGAAACTCTGCCTCAGATAAGGGACGACAGCAGCTCCGTGGACAGCGACGACAGCATTGAGCTGGAGATTAGAAAGTTCCTGGCTGAGAAGGCCAAAGTTTTGAATGCAGAGCAGAGCAAAGATGGAGATGTGTGCAGGAATGGGACAGTCGTGGTTCAAAAGGCTGACCTGAAACAGGAAACTCAGCTGGCTGAGAGTCCTTCAAGAATGATTGGCCATCCATCTGCATCTCTAAGCCGTCCAACTGAAGATAAAATTCCCCAGAGGCTACCACCAGATGTCTCCTCAATCACGCCACTATCACGCACTTCCTCTGTCCAGTCCTGCAGTTCTAGTCTTCTGGAACCAGCAGACGGAGCCGGGGCATCTAGAAACCAGCAAAAGAGGCCCGACGATGATGTCACTCCGCAAATGGACAGAAGTCGGCCAGTTCCAAGTCCAACCACTGCTCAGTCTCAGTCAATCAAGTGGCGCCAGAGTTTGGGGCTTCCCATTTCTGACCAAAGGGCTCCTACTCGGACTTTGTTTCATATCACCTCATCAGAAAACAAAGAGACCGCCTCAGCGACTCTTTCCTATCCAAGCAGGGACCTCAAATTACAGACTCCAGCCTCCTCTTGGTTCTCATCAAGGACCGGCAGAGTGCCATTTTCATGCTCCTCAGAGACTGCCGTAAACGCCACAGCCAGACCCCCTGTTTTGAAGTTCTTCTCTGCTGCCAGGCAGCAGTCACAGATGACTTTTACACAGAGCCTTACACCGGGTCACAGGTCCCCCTTCCCTTTAGAGGAGGAAAAAGCCAGCACGGTGCACATGCCGAAGGACAAGAGTGTGTTTGTTGAGCTGGAGTCTAATAGGACCAACCACGTCCAGGTTCAAAGCAGGGACAGGGGTGAGGGAAAGGAGAGGGCGGACTCGCTAAATGAGAGAAAAGCAGAAGGCAAAAGTGCGAAGATAGATAATGAAGAAGAGCATCAAGACAGAAAGGATGAAGAATTTATAGACGAGTCAGATTGTGAATCAGGCAGCAGGAGAGATCCAGGAAAGAAGCAGGGCTTTGCTGCGTTGTAAGTATTTGCTTTGATCATTATTCTTCCACAGCACCATATTTCTGTTAGAAAGTGTCTTAATTCTGCCTTGCTAATTAAGAAAATTCAGTTGTTTTTTTTAGCTCAGCCGTGTACAGGCTCCAACGGAACACTTTCATAAATCATGCTCTTAAAAATAAAAGATGTTTGTACAGTTCAGCAGATCTGTAAGGCAGCGGCTGCATCAGGATTTCTGTTTTAGTTGTGCTCTTTAGGTAAGTCACGTGATCGATATTTTTGAAAAGCAATATGGCGACCTTTTCTTACAAGAGGAATTAGCGATCGTGGCGTCGCACAATTATTTCTAATGGAAGATGTAATTTTATAGGATGTGATCATGAAGGGTTTGTGGTAAATAAAAAAAAAAGCTATAAAACTTCCCGGTTCAAAATGTTCAAAAGGTGTAATTAAATCTCCTTGAAGACAAAGAATGTATTTATATAATGGTTAGTTTCATTCATTAGTGGTTCTACTGAAGTATACGGACGATTTGTGGGGTTAAAATGTTGAATAAAAACAAAATAGCAGAAAAGAAAATAGTTTTTGTCAGCATTTCATTATTTTACTCATTACACTTTAACTCTTACATCCTCATTAAGATAGTCAGCTGCTTTCCTTTCCGTTTCTTTGACTTTTTTAAAACAGAAATCACTATTTGCTCTTGATTTGAAGAATTAGATGTTTTAGTCGAAGCAGAAGAATAAATACTGACAATAAATGTTAGTTATGCACCAAAAGATCAGCTGATGATCAGAATCGACCAGTTTTCAGCTGTTTTAGAGGCGATCGGCTGATCTGAAACTCAAAAATTAGAATTTTTTTGCCAGGTTGTGAGCTCACCATTGCCAAGCCCTACTTAAACTTAACATATCTTCATGCATTTCGAAGCAAACAGATTTAAAAAATCTTATAACTAAAGTTCTTTGGTAGAACTATAATTAACAGATACACTATAAAGATGTAGGCCTAAATTGGTATCAACCTCCTAAACATCTCAGAGCTGTGCAGTAAGAGTTTACTGAATTTATTACTAACCAATCAGACGTCAGTACTAATGAAGCATAATCAGAAATAATCCCAAGTTAAAGTTTAGGGTTCAGATGGATTTGAAGTCCATCAGCGGTCTTCCAGTCACTGGATTCCATCTTTAAATCAGCCCTCCACGTTGTTTGTGTGTAGTATTTTTTCTTTTATCAGTCATCTGACTCTAATCTACAAGTGCTATCTCCATCTGAGATCCGTTTTAGAACACGTCAGTTTTGAAATAATCAGAAAATGACTTCTCATTTACAAAGTCCCCCGTATGAATTTTGGCCTTTTCCTGCATTTTTGAACGCCACTCAGACCCATGATAAGTGTTGGAAATTCCCCCTGAAACCTTATAAGTAACTCCTATTCTGTCTTGCTTAATATGCTAATTAGTGTGTTCATTTTTGATTTCCTTTGTGGCGAAAGGCTATTTATTTTTGTTTGGTAAAAAAAAAAAAGAAAGAATCATCACTGAACATGCTGTGCATCGCCGGGTTCTTTTGTAAATATTTTTTTAAGATTTTTTTTCCTTTGTTCTTTAATATAAATGAAAACCAATTTTTGCTGTATCTTTTAAGTGTGAAATAAAGAGTGGAGTCTAAGCAACAGTGAGTCTCTTGTACTATTTTGGAAATATTGTAATTTACTGGAGGCTTCAAGGTGGATGTTGGAATAAATTGGAGCCTTGAAAGAGTGGTCTGATGGACGTTCTGCTCTGATTCACCCAGGTCTTTGTCCAGAACTATAGATCCTGGCATCACCTTCAGCCCAATCATAGCTCTTACTTCGGAGGAGAGAGGCAGGATGTTCAGCAGGAGGTACCTGGCTAATAAATTAAGAAAGGTAGTTATTTAAAGGCAAGATTTTTTAGTGATGTTGACTGTCTGAATCCAGAGTAAGATGTGTGTTTTATAACTGTGCTTGCAGGAAAAAGGTCTTGTTAGTTTTTCTCAGCACGGTGGGACTTTTCAACGTGTCAAAAGAAAGCTTCAGTTTGTTCCAGTGAGCAGGTGAATGAGTGCACAGGGTTCTGTCCCTGCAGCGAACAAACAATCAAAGAAAACCACCTTCACCTTAGTTTTCCTCTCCTTTCAGGATGAAGGCCACTACCAGTACAACATAGCTGCATAAAATGAGATGTTCCGAGATGTTCTCAATGTTTTAAATGGTTGTATTTAGAGGTTTAAAAATGTTTTACATTTTCTTGATTTTATAAAAGCTTTTGGGATTAAAAGCTAATTAATTTTATGTTTTTGTTTTACATTTGCACTTTTTAATTCTAAAAATGGTTTATTGAGAAGATATGTTTTAGGTTTATGGAGATGGTTTACTGGTTTTCTACTCAATGCCAGTTTGGGGGTTTATTTTATTACCCTTATTTATTTTTTATATGAGCCATGCATCACAAGCTACGTTTTAGTGCAAACTTTTATTTGAAATTTTGTTTAGTTTACCTTTTGCTGCTGATTATGGCCAATGTTGCGTTTTCTCTTTTCAATAAAGTTGTTGAGTTAAAAAAATAATATTGTGGGGTTGTGGATGGTGTAGTTTTCTTTGGAAATTTTTTACGACACCGCTTTCTTTTACGGTACACCAAACTACTCCTGCGCATGCGCATTTTGCTGACCTTCCGTGTCAGAAGCATGGCGTTTCGGGTGCTTACTAAAGGTATGTGATATAAGTTATACTTAGTTGTCTGCGTAACAGTTGTTTACTTTTCGTCCAGCATCATTTATTTGGGTGCTCGTCATTTGAATTGTTCGGGTTTCCTTTAAACGCTAATCTCACGCGAACAAGTTCCCCAGTTTAGCTAATGCTACATGCTAATGTTTTGCAGTACTTGTTCGCTCTTTTGACCTGTTTTTGTGTCATATTCAGGTCTTTTGGGGTTGCGACATTCACGGGGTGTCACAGTAAAATACTCCTGTGGTGGACACTTTGCCACTGCAGCGTCTATTCAATCCCCTCAACCCCAAACTGATGATGTAAAGGGTGAGTTCCTGATGGCTAAACGTTGGGCTTCTTTAGCCAGTGTTGTTGATTCAAACTCCTTATCTGATTTATCTCACAGAGAAAATCTTACAAGTGCCACTTCAGAGCCCAGACTATTTCCGGGTGTCTGAGCTGTTTTCCTTAAAAGACTTGTTCGACGCTAGAGTTCATCTTGGTCACAAAAAAGGCTGCAGACACAGGTTGGTATGATTCTCACAGCTCAAAGAAAATGTAACATTAGCTATTCCCCAGGCTCTGATCTGACACTGATGTAAAGTGTTATTTGTTTCCAAAAAACCCCTCAGATTTCAATCAGCAGCAGCAGACATTTGGTTTCTCTGATTGTTCTCCACAAAAATGCTTGAATTTGCAATTATTTGCAGCTCATTTGAGTTAAATGTGCCTGCAGGTCAATGGAAGTCACATTGACTAGTTATTACAACACACCACAGTATGACTGTCTAAATTCATGCTCCAGCTTTGTTTTTAATAATTTCCTCACAAAAAGGGTCCTACCATGCAGATCAGCTTGAGAAAATGTAAACAAATCCAAAATTTTCATTTGCAGTTATGTATAATCAAATGTCCATAAAAATGATTTCTTCATTTTGAGTCAATATGGTCTCTACAGCCTAAAACCTCATGTCTCCTTTGATGAAAATTGGTGTATTATTATGGCTGATTAGGTTAGCTTTGAACGTTGAAATGTTTATTATACATCCAAGAATAGTTTAAATTGCATTTAAGACTTTTATTTATTTAGTTACATCTATTTATATAAGAGGAAACCCCCTGAGATAAACCATCTAATTTTCGAGGGGGTCCTCCATTCCACATTCAAAGAAAAGAAAATAGCAAGACAGCTGAGCAGTTTCCAGAATAAGGAAGTACTCAAAATCAAAACTAAGACACTTTGCAGCATTCCAAGATGGAATTTATTAAAGCACATGCTGTTAGATGGATCTATAATGATACCAATGTTATACTTGAGCCTTAGATTTACTCTGCAAATAAATATTTAAGCAGAACATGTTTTGAGCCTAGTTTTATTGTCTGCAATTTGCAGTAAAACTGAAAATCGATTTATATGTATTCATTTTGTATTTCTTTTATTTTTATCATTGGTCATTTTCTTTCCAGGCTCATGGAACCGTACCTGTACGGCTGCCGTTTGGACCAAGATATAATTGATCTCGACCAGACTGTGGAGCACCTCCAGCTGGCCCTGAACTTCACCGCCCACATTGCGTACCGTGGTGGTGTCGTACTCTTTGTCAGCCGCCGTCGGCAGTTTTGCCACCTGGTGGAGACCACTGCCAAGGAATGTGGGGAATATGCACACACACGCTACTGG
This sequence comes from Aphyosemion australe, assembly GCA_006937985.1. Lineage (NCBI taxonomy): Eukaryota > Metazoa > Chordata > Actinopteri > Cyprinodontiformes > Nothobranchiidae > Aphyosemion > Aphyosemion australe. The sequence goes on along the minus strand of SSNS01000058.1, from coordinate 1,321,871 downwards.
CAGGGTGGCCTCCTCACCAACGCCAACATCCAGTACAGCCCTGGGGTCCGCTTACCGGACCTCATTATCTTCCTGTCAACTCTCAACAACGTGTTCCAGCAGCACGTGGCTCTCAGAGATGCAGCCAAGATGAACATCCCCACAGTTGGTGTGGTGGACTCGAACTGCAACCCCAGCTTGGTGACGTACCCCATTCCAGGGAATGATGACACTCCAGTTGCTGTTGAGCTGTACTGTCGGTTGTTTAAGATGACCATCAACCGAGCCAAAGACAAAAGGAGACAGATGGAGTTCCTCCATGGCTTGTTCACACCCACCTCATCGAGCTCCTGATGTGCTGAGACCTAAACAAAAAGACTAAAAATATAAAACTGTTTTTCCATTTTATTTGCTGTTAGTAACGTTCTGACAGGGAATTTTATTTATTGCTTTTCACCTCATGACCTTTTTCAATTTCAAAGAACGTTATGCAACTTTAGCATATCTGCAACAAAAGCTCCTCTTGACATTACAGCCTGATCTGTATCATTTTAAATCCAGGTTTAGTTTCTCGGTCTTGCAAAAGCTGAAATATATTCATATAGTTGTAAAAACAATAAAATAACAAAACACTGCAAAAGTCTTCTCATTTCTGATGACACATGGTTGTACAGGTGAAACTGGAAAAAGGAGATAATGGTACAATAGTTCATTTATTTCAGTAATTCAATTTAAAAGGTAAAACTAATAAATGACTCATTCCATGCAAAGGCAGATATTTCAAGCCTTTATTTGTTATGATTATGGCTTTCAGCTGATGAAAACCCCACATTTGTATTTCAGACAGAATATTGTGAAAAGGTTCAATATTCTAGACTCAAAGTGTCACACTAATCAGCTAATGAATCCAAGACACCTGCAAAGGGTTCCTGAGCCTTTAGATGGTCTCTCAGTCTAGGTTGGATTACTGAAATAAATGGGATTTTGCACTATATTCTAATGTTTTGGGTTTCACCTGTATGTTATAATGTAGATATGACTTAACCAATGTGTGTGTGTGCTTAGGTGGATTGGTGTTTGTGTTGTAAAGCACCCTGGGGGGTTGTAGAATCATAGAAATTGGTATATCAAATACAGGCCTTTTAATAGCGTAAATAATGAAAAATAAGTGGATGGATATTTAGTAATCTCTGTTAAAAAAGTTGCTTATTGCAGGATAAACATGCTATATTGCAGTCCATGTTGTAAACAAATCTTTTTTTACTTAACCCTAACCATTACCTGAAGGATAAATGCAATTTTCACTCTGTGACCTTGATCAAACCCGTTCCCTTAATTTAAAAAACAATCAGCTTTTACAATGTGAGTTTTGGGGAACATCTCTATAGGCAGTGGCGCCCCCAAGGGGTGGCCGTAGCCAAATTTAGAATATTATTTTTTTATATAACTTTTAAAGGAAAAACTACATTCTGCACACCCCCGTGGAGGTATTATTTTTTTTAAATATAGTTTTTTATTAAACTGTTCCATATTCAACCTTTAAGTGTTTTGGATGCATATTGTTGTTTTTTTTTTTAAATAAAAAATAATACATTTAATTTAAAAGCGCCTTTCAAAAAAACTCAAGGTACAATCAGGTTAAAATAAAACATTTAAGACAAAAACAACAAGAATAATAATGGCTAAAAAATTTAAAAACCCAAATAAAACATCAAATAAAACACCAATATAAGTTACAGTGAATAAGCAATTTTGAAGAGATGAGTTTTGAGATTAGCCTGGAATTGGTGAAGGGTGGTCATGTTCCTAAGGTGAGCAGGTAATGAGTTCCATAATGAGGGGGCCGATCTGCTAAATGCTCGGTGACCCATTGTGACAAGTCGTGCTGGTGGATTAGTTAAGTTGATGGAAACAGAGGATCTGAGCATGCGAGAGGGTTTAGTGACTTGTACAAGCTGTGAGAGATATGAGGGGGCAAGATTATGAATGGCCTTATATGTTAGAACTAAGATTTTGTAATTGACCCTGAATTTTATTGGCAGCCAATGAAGCTGCTGAATAACGGGGGTGATGTGATCAGAGTAGGGTGTTTTGGTGATTATACGAGCAGCTGAATTTTGCACCAGTTGAAGTTTATGAAGTAGCTTTTGGGGCAGACCAAACAGAAGTGAATTGCAATAGTCCAGGCGGGAGGTGACCAAACTGTTGACTAAAATGGCAGTAGAGTGATTTGACAGAAATGGACGCAGGCGGTTAATGTTTCGTAGGTGGAAGTAGGCTGATCGAGTAACGGAACTAATGTGAGACTGAAAAGACAACGTGCTGTCCAGGATTACACCAAGGCTTTTTATGTGATCTGTGCAGGTAACGGAAGTGTTGTCTATTAGTACTGAGAACTTTGATGCCTTTGCTATTGCAGTTTTTGTGCCCATGAGAAGCACCTCAGTTTTATTGGAATTCAACTTTAAGAAGTTAGAGGAGAACCAGGACTTAATCTCAGCAAGGCAGTCAGTAAGTGAAGATGGTGGAAGTGATGCAGATGGTGAAGTTGAAATATATAACTGAGTGTCGTCTGCATAACAGTGAAAGTGTATCTTCCATTTACGGAAAATGACACCTAAAGGGAGCAGATAAATGATAAACAGCAGGGGGCCAAGGACCGAACCTTGAGGAACCCCTGATACTACAGAAGTGGGAGTAGAGGTATATGTGTCCAGCTGAATGTATTTAGTTCTGTCTGTAAGATATGACTTAAACCAGTTTAAAAAATAAAGGAGCATGCAATGCATCACCACAGGCTAAACTCTCCCAGAGTTACCACAAAGACCAGTCTGGATCAGTCTGGCTTTAGGCTGCTTCACAGCACTGAATCGGCCCTACTGCGAGTAATGAACGATATCCTGGTGGCTTCTGATTCTGGGTCTGTTCTGATTCTACTAGATCTTTCTGCTACCTTCGACACTGTTGACCATCTTATCTTGTTAGATAGGCTTGAGTCGTGGGTAGGTATTAGTGGCACTGCGTTGGAGTGGTTCCGCTCTTACTTATCTGACAGAACTTTCAGGGTCCAGATTAATGGCTAATCATCTCCATGTCTCTCAATCCCTTGGGGAGTACCGCAAGGTTCTGTTCTCTGGCCTCTTCTCTTTTCAATTTATATTCTCCCCTTGGGTAAAATCCTGGAGAAATATGGCTTGGGGTACCATACTTATGCAGATGATTGTCAGATCGACCTGACCATGAATGACTCGAATGCCCTCTCACTCCTTGACACATGCTTAGCTGAGGTGAGGGGTTGGTTAGCTGATAACTTTCTGAAACTAAATGAGCTTAAGTCAGAAGTTATCCTTATGGATCCCCGTAGTCACTCTCACTCTTCTTCTGTCCCTTCTGTTCTCATGTTCAGCCTTAAACAGTGTGTGACCAGCCTTGGTGTCAAACTGGATGCAGGTCTCTCAATGGTTCCCCAGATTAATGCTGTGGTTAAGTCCTGTTTCTTCCAGCTGCGTCGCTTAGTTCGTCTAAAACCGATCCTGAAGCAGCCGCACTTGGAATCTGTTATACACGCTTTTATTACCTCCCGTTTAGATTACGCAAATTCTATCCTCTTTGGTGTCCCTGCTTCGGCTTTGAGTCGCCTACAGGTAGTCCAGAACGCTGCAGCCAGGTTCTTGACTAATACTAGCAGGCGTAGTCACATCACTCCTGTCCTGGCACGTCTGCACTGGTTACCTGTAAAATTTCGTGTCAAGTTCAAGATCCTGACTTTTGTTTTTAAGATTTTGAATGGCTCCGCCCCAGGGTACCTTTCCGATTTGATTACTCCTTACGTGCCGAAACGGGGCTAGGTCAGCTGACCAGCTGTTGCTCTGTATTCCACCTATGAAATATAAATCGCGGGGTGAGCGGGCTTTCATGTCTGCAGCCCCCACTCTCTGGAATGCACTCCCCCTCTCTGTCAGGCAGGCCCCCTCCCTCCCTCGTTTTAAATTAGCATTAAAGACATATTTTTATGACATGGCGTTTTCCCATTGCTGATTTCTCTTTATTTATTGTGTTGTGTTTTATTGTTGCTTCTGTTGTTATCTAATTAGCCTTTCGCCGGCCCCGCCCCCAGAACGGCTATTGTCCAATCACACATCATAGCAACCGTTACTATCCGACAGCTCCAAACAAAATGATGAAGCTAAGCCTAATTTACTACTAAGCATTAGCCTCGATAGTAGTTGTGTCTCCTTCGTTTCCCTTCAGAACCTCCTCATCGAGCTCAACCAGCAACAGCCAAGCATGAGTGCTCCCCCCGCCCGCGGCTGGGCAGAGGTCCGCCTCCCAGACTATCCAAGACCCTTTATAAGACACACCGTGCCGGCAAATCAGCGTAATATTACTTCAACCGTGTGTCTTATAAACGCACATTAAGCCTTGGCGCAACAGCGGGTGGTGTCATGATCATGTGATGAATTAATGCCGAGCTCCGGCCGGGAACTATATTGAAAATAAAAGTAAACACGGGCATAAAAAGTTACATTTTATAAACTCAGCTGAGATGATCAACTGAGCGATGCATAGCGCTGGGAGCTTTTCTCCGTTAGAGCTGCCTGCAGCTCAGATCATCTGACAGCTCACAGGGACACCGCGTCGCCACCACAGCTCCTCGGATCCACGCGTCCCCGGACACCGGACCTTCTCCCAAACTCCAAGTTCCCTGCTACGCTTCGCTCAGCGGAGCCGACACTAATATATCTCTCCACTGCATACTGTAAGCATTTTTGGCTCCATTTGGATGATATTGAGGACGAATAGCTCCTAAAAATGTCGCTGACACGCATCTGTGTACTTCTTTCCATCACGGAAATCTGCGGAGCTGCTGTATTTGATCCACTTATTGTCGGAGATGGCAACAGTAACTAAGGGGGGCGGGGCTCGGCGAAAGGCTAATTCCATGTTTACTTTTGTATTTGTACAGCACTTTGGTCAGCTGTCATGCTGTGTTTTTAAATGTGCTTTAGAAATAAACTGATATGGTATAGGACCAATTTGGTGTGCCACCCCAAACCTTTCTCTGGCCACCCTTATCAACATTTTCTGTGGGCGCCTCTGTCAGTAGGGTTAACTAAAGGTTACAGAACCGCTGCTCTGTAACTTGTCTTTTTTCTCTCGGCTCTTTGTGAAAGTGCTGATGGCAGTGAAAAGGAGTGAAATGAAACTGTTTCGACACGCTTGGCCTCTGATGTTTAACGTCGGCGGACATAAAACCCGAACACGGAGACGCCTCTCCCTTTAAAGGATGCTAAAGCGGAGGCTGCCTGGGGCACATCCTCGGTCCCTCTGCTGTTTACATGTGTCACCGCTTTGATGGGGTGATGATGATGAAGAGGAGGAGGAGGAATCTGCCTTCACTTTAAGCGGATTCCCTGTGGGTGCGGATGCTTGCTGAAGCTCAGATGTAGCGGAAACGGCTCCGTTTCAAGGACGCGTGCTCTTCTTGCTCATTTGTTGCAAGACAATAGCGAATGATTTCTCCTGAAAGCCCGGAGAACGACGCGGGATTTGGGTTTGTTTATTTGTTTTCGGTACATATCCGACCGTTCTCCGCGCCTCGCACTAATAAGCTGAGTGACGCCGCATGGCGCGCGCTGTGAGGTGACGGGGATCTCCGGTTCGGTTCCGCCGCCTCCTCCTCTCCTCACCACAGCTCAGGATGCCCAGGTCTGTGCGGAGACTGGTCCATCTGATGCTGTTCTGCCCCCTGTCCAAGGGCCTGCAGGTATGTAGACATCTGGTCCTCAAGATGAAACGTCATCGTGTCAAATCATCCATGTGTGGATGCTGCTCGACCTCAGGCATCACAAAATGTCGCGTTCCTCCCTAAAAATGCGGAAAAAACATGAACAATTCAAAGAAGCTGGTTTTAGTGATCAGATGTGGCGTGGGCCTTAGAGGAAGAATAGATCACATGGATGTTTTTAGTAGAAATCTGAAAATAGATTATAAATGGTAGGCTCTGTGGTAGGCCAATAGTGCACATATGCATGGTGTTTCATCATATTAAATACAGAAATGAAACATTTCATGACTTCCATTACAATTAGATAGTCTATATGCGTTTATTATTAGGAAATGTTACATTTTGATTTTGTATTTTTTATTTCCTAGTCTTGAAATGATTAAACTGTGATTGAACAAGACACGTGGACAAAATAGGCAACATGTTTCTCAATAATAAAGGATAATAATAATAATAATAATAATAGTGGGTTATTGTCAGGGTTTTTAAAAGGTCTTACTTATCATACATGTGTTCAGCTGTAAGCTATCTGTGGTTATGATTCAGAAACTGAAACATCCAGGTTCTAACAGAACAACAAGTCACATATCAGCTGTTTGTCACATTATCATGCCAATTTTGCATAACCTGTGACCACTCCCTTGTTCTCTGTGCTTAAAAAGAAGCTGCAGGGTGTCACTTGGGAGTTGAGGCAAGATATGTCTGGTCACCCTTCGTTGAGCTCACTCCCCCTTTGCCAAGCTGATAAAACACTTTTGACTCAGTGTGATTCTTTCGTCTAGGAAATAACTTGTATGATCAATTTAAACCTATCAGTTATATTATTTTCAGCAAACTAAGAACCAGATGATTCAGTTAAGCATGAAAACTACCAGAAATTTGAAATATTGGTTTGTTTTTGTTTTTTCACTCTTTTGCATATTTTAGAATTACAAGGTCAAATTTTGCATCTCTACGTAGAGGTGCGGTGCAAACACTTACCTTCAATTCTCCACAGAGTCGTCTTCCTGCCATTAAGGTGAAGTACCTCCTCCTGGCCTGGCTGGGCATCCTCATCATCAGCTGGATCATCTACATGCAGTATGCTTCATATGCAGAGCTCTGCCGTGGCCATGTTTGCCATATGGTCATTGTAAGTACTGCCAGAAAATACAGCAGCGGTGCTTAAAGCCGGGGGCTGGACCCTACATGGGGTTGAAAAAGGAAGCCGTGATATTTTGTTTACAGGTGCTGATGTTGTATTTTTTGAGCCAGGGGCTGATGTGATGTGAGGCTGAAAGTTGTCAAGTCATCACAATAAATGTTTTTTTTTTATTATCATAGCATTCTCTCTAAATGCATAAGAAAATAAAAAAATCTCAACAGCAAGATAAGAACTGAATCAACATGTGACAGCACCTCCTTTTGTACTATTCAGTTACATGGAAGGGGCGGGACTTAAAACGTATACTGCAGCCAGCCACTAGGGGAGCTGCTGGCTTTGTTTTTGCTTTTATATGCACATCAAACTACTATCCTACCATACCTGACAGATTTTTAAAGCTTTCAACTACTGATTTAAGGACATTGACACTAAACACTGACATTTAGTGACATACAAAAGTCAATTTTCAACAGGAAATGTAGACGGATGTTAAAAATGTGTTATAAAAAGTAAATCAGCTCTTTGGTACCACAAACACCCATTACCTGGTTTACTGACCTGAGCTCCTCAACCTGTGATGAACCATCAGGGCCCTCCAGTCCCTTAAAACAGGCCCAAATAATTATGTTAACTTGTGGGAGAATAAACCAGTTAAAGGGGACCACTTTGTTTCTGTTCATCATGTCAGGTTGTCATTTGTCATCCTATCCCGAGTTTTTCCAGACCTGATGTCTAGGAGGTGTCATCAGCTCAGTCATCAGTGGGTCCTCTGTAGTTTCACTGAAGACAACAGATCTGTATGAAATAAGATCACATTGTTTCCCTCAGTGGGGGGGCTGTGGACCCATACATTTATTATAAGTCCTAGCCCCTGCCGGGCTTGGAAGCTTCTTGCCAACCATTGTATCAGTAAAAGGGTTTTTATCTCAATCCCTGCATTAAGCTAATTGGATTATGCTTCTCCCTGAAAAATTCTGTTTTTGCATTAGAGCTGCAAAATATGGAATTAATTTTCTATGTAAATTATTATTCTTGTTATTTTTATATTTTTGTCTAACTGCTAGCCTAAAAAGATAATTTTACAAAAAAAATTCTTTTACAAATTGTTAATTTCAAATGTTTTTAACAGCCCAAACTGATCATGCATTCATGCATAACTAAAGTTTTCACATGCAGCTGCACCGCAGCCTTTAGTTTGACCGTTACTTGTGTTTTGTTTATGCTGTTTTTACACTCAGCAAACCTGCTTGTGGTTTCGTGCATCCCTTTGAGTGTGTGTGAAATGGGTTTGACCTTCTGTCTGTCAGATTTCCTCCACACCAGCTGCTGCTGCTGCTGCAGCACACCAAAGCGGTTCCAACACAAACCTGTTAATCTGATATTCAGTGCACAGAAGAAGCCATTATTTACTCTCATTAAAAAGTCTGTTTTTGTAACAGACCTATTTTTATGGGTTATTAAACTTGAATGGCTTTATACCAAACCAATAGCACCTTTAAACTATATAAATCAGGCTGCAGTTTAAACCATGTTTTTTATTATACTTCTTAAATGCATCATGTTGCATTGTTTCTGCTTACTGACGCATCGTTACGGTCACAGTAAATATGAAAGTACAGAGATTATTATTGATTCTTTTAGAATCTGGTTCCACTAGTTTCAGCTTTCTCTCATTTTTAGACGTTATGTGAACCAGAATAATTAGATTTTTTAGATAACGTGAGACTTAAAACTGAAATATGATGAACCTGCTTTTTAAATTACGGCTGCAATTAACTAATCTGAAAAACTGTTTCTCTATTTAAAACAAACACCAATCAGGATGGGCGACAAGCAAGAATAAATAGGATGTGAGACACAGCCAAATTAAACAGGATGCAACATAACTAGGGGTGGGAATTTAACACATTAATTACAATTTATTAGAAAAAAGTAACGTTAAAAAATATCGCTTGAGCCCAAGTGTCCCCAGTTGGGGGACGAAAAGGTTTTGCAACAAACTTTATGTCTTATGTATCAACCCAGCCAGCAGACATAGGTGGGCCCCATATGGGATCTATGTGGGCAAGTCGTATGGGTCCCAACAGGGTTTGTTTGCGGTTTCTATAGTGGCCCCACAGGGGTTTGCCGGTGTTTGAGTCAAACCCTCTGAAAACACAAGTAGGGCCTGTTAAAATCTATGTGGGCAAATGTCTTTCTGAGCAAACCCCCATGGGGCCACCGTGGAAACCATGGACAAACCCTGTTGGGACCCATATGGCTTGCCCATATTGATCCCATATGGGGCCCACCTATTTGTGCTGGCTGGGAATAAATATCAAACTCTAAAATAACTGCAAAGCCTGGGCTACAAGACCATATAAATCTTTTTTACGTGCTCCAAACACAACTAAAACACTACTAAAATTAAATGAATCATGACAAATCGCTCTTCATGAAGGAAAGAAAGAAAGATGTTATGTTTTCTAGTTGGTAGAAAGCAGGCAGGCAGTAACTTTATCCATATGAACTTTATTACAGCAGGAGGGACAAGCACACACACAGCATTCATCTTGTAACCCTCAGCAGAACTTCCCCTGAACTCTACACTACACCTCTATATATATTAGCAGTGCTCTGCTGCCACCTAGTGTTCAGCTCAGTACACAACATTTACAATGTTTCATGTCCACTTACACTTCATCAATAACATTTACTAATATTTACACATCTCAACAAATCCCACAATGGGTTACCTTCATAATGAGACCAAAGTAATCAAATAGACCTTGTTGTTACAGAAATATACTCACTAAAGTGTGAGTATGTCATCTGTGACTCACTAACATTATTTTTAATAAGGAAAAAAAATTCTTGGGGCCAAATTGTCTTGAACCATTACAATGTGATTGATCAAGTTTAATTAATTACAAAGCCTCTGATTAATTAGATTAATATTTTAATCGAGTCCCCTCCCTAAATATAACATTTTCTAAATTCTGCTCAGCAAACAATCTGTGCAAAGTTATAATCAGGAGAACTTGGAGGTGTACATACGGAAACATCTAAAAATACTTCATGTTTAAATATTGCACCAATCCCCCTTAGAGGATGAAGCATTTGGGATTCTGTTCCTGTTTCCTGTTGTTGACCTTGAGCATCTTGTGTTTGTTCTTACAGTGTGATCACTACAGAAGAGGCATAATATCAGGCTCGTCCTGTAAGGCTTTGTGTGATCAAAAAACTCTGAGCCTGCACCACTGCATGTCCACCTCCTCCACACATCAGGTAAATAAACACACACACATTTAGATTAGAGCCTATTACCATATTCCCTTGTGTCCAACTGTGTTTTTGTTTTTACTCCTGCAGGTCTACGTCGGTCTTTGGAAGGAGAGGCCCGTGGTAATCAAATGTAGCATCGAGGATCCAGTGAACACAGACGGTGCTCCAGAAACTTTAATGCGACCAGAGATGATCTTGTTTGACAAGCCGACTCGTGGAACCTCGATGGATGAATTTAAAGAGATGCTCCACAGCTTCCTCAAGGTTTCACACACACAAAATAAGTGATACTATAGAAATGATAAGCTGTTTAAAGGGATATTCCACCCCTAAGTGAAATTTAGTCTGTTGCCATATTCCCCAGAGTTAGATAAGTAGGGAAAAGCATTTTGTAACCAGCCCAGTCATTCCCCTAATCTGGCAGTAGTCCTTTAACTTTAGCTTAGCATAAACAATGTAAGTCAATGGTAACAACTAGCATTTTATGTGAAAAAGTCATGAAAATTACTCAGTAATGATCCTAATTTTTCTTGGTGACGTCAATAATCATATTGACTGCAAATGAAAATAAAAAGTAATGTAAAGGAATTACAGGGGCCGATTAATACTTGGGACAACAGTACAACAAATCACCACTGTAAGCCTTTGCTACAAGGCCCAATGATGCAACGCAGAAACCCCAAACTCCCCGTTTACTGTCATGTTAGGTTTACTGTTTAACATTCACAACATTTTACCCTAATGACAGTAAATGACAAGATTTGGGCGAGTTTTGGGGCCACTGCGTCGTGTTCTTGGGCCTTGTAACAGCGGCTTACAGTGGTACTTTGTCATACTGTAGTCCTATAAGTCTAAAATGGCTCTAGTAATTTATTTGTGTTAGGATCATTATTGAGTCATTTTCATGACTTTTTCACATGACATGCTAGCAGTTACCATTCACTTACATTGTTTATGCTAAGCTAAAGCTAACAGAATACTGCCAGATTAGGAGAATGACTGGGCTTATGTGTTGCTATGAACATAGATTACAGTATCATCTGCATACATTTGAATGTTACAGTTGGAGCACTGTTTTGAAATAGCATATTTAATAATGGCCCAAGGATAGATCCTATTGATAACTTCCTAGCAGATGATTTTTTTAGATTGATTTGACAAACTGACTCATTTAAGTGTATGTGAAGAAAAATAAAAGTTAGATACCTTTGATCAATTTGTGACCCAAACACCCAACTGTCTTCCTGCAGGCTAACGTTGGAGAACAACCATCTTTGAGCACCTTGGTGGACAGAGTCATCACTCTGGCTGATGTTAACCAGGACAGCAAGGTGTCTCTTGCAGAGGCCAAGTCCATCTGGGCTCTTCTCCACATCAATGAGTTCCTCCTGATGGTGGCGCTGCAGGAAAAGGAACACACCCCCAAGCTGCTAGGTTTTTGTGGAGACTTGTATGTGACAGAGCGTGTGAGCCACAGCTCCCTTTACAGGCTGGAGGTGCCTCATTACCTCCAGACCGTTATACCAGAGGCCTTGAGCTCCAGTTTGAACCACTGGTTGGCACCATCCTGGCCCCGCAGGGCTCGCATCACCATCGGCCTGCTGGAGTTTGTAGAGGAGGTGTTCCACGGCTCTTATGGGAGTTTCCTCATATGTGACGCCAGCCCTCACCACGTGGGTTACAACGCTAAATATGACTGTAAGATGGCCAACCTGCGCAGCGTGGCTTCGGAGGCTGTCGTGCGAGCCTTTTTGAAGGGGCGCCGGTGCGAGAGTAATTTGGATTGTACGTACGGCCAGGACTGCACGGCCACGTGCGACCGGCTAGTGAAGCAGTGCAACACGGAGGTCGTGCAGCCAAACCTCGCCAAGGTGTGTGTGCTGTTGCAGGATTTCCTGCTTTTTGGAGCGCCATCAGACCTGCGGGAGGATCTGGAGAAGCAGCTCCGCACCTGCGTGACACTCAGCGGTTTGGCAAGCCAGATGGAGGTTCACCATTCGTTAGTTCTAAATAACCTGAAGACATTACTGTGGAAGAAAATTTCTAACACGCAGTACTCCTGAAACCAAGCCGGACTAGCGTGCGCCTCGTGTTACATGTGAATTATTATGTCAAAATTTGCGGTTTTTGCTGATGAAGTTTTGCCAAATAGTCTGAAGGGTTTAATAGTTCGTATTCACCCCGACTTCAGACAAAAGGAAGCTGTGAAACGAGAGAGGAAGTAGGCATTTAATCCATGTTACACTCAACATGCTTTATTTTATAAATGGACTTTCATCTGTTTGCACACAATACTCTCAGGATGCCGCCTGTAACATCATGACTTTAATTATGTATGTAAATTAGTTTTTAAAATAAAGCAACCAGCTCATTGTTTGACTTGGTGATTCATAAATAATCTATTTTTGTCCGTGCATCGTGAAGAAATGTGCCAGTTTTTGTACCTCTGTGTGTATTAATTGTTTACTTTGAATTAATTGAATTTGACTGAACAAGCCAGAGATGCAGACACCAGAAAAGAATTAACGTGAAAGAAGCAATCCACAAATAGACTTAAAATTCAGAGGATCTCAGCTCAGTTCATTGCATCCCTCTCTTTTTAAGATGTGGACTGAAAATTTCATTAAACTTGTGTCATTTCCTCCTGATTCCTTGTTGCAGCTGATTATTCCTGTTGAATGTGATGTTTGTTCAACAGTAAAGCATGAACATGCATCAATACACCACACCACCAGAGGTCGACATAGATTGATAGAAGTTGATACTTCTCTTGAGCACAAGAGCAAATAAAAATCCTTTGAGTGGTGAGAGCTGATGCCTTTTTTTTGTGCAAAACTGTAATCAAGAGTTGATTTATGTTAAATGACTGAACAAAACATGGAAAACTAATTATTAGGATGTGTTCATTGACTATTTTCTTTTTGTTTCTTATTGCAAAAACCTGTAAAAATAGTTAAAAGAAAAGAAGAAATCAGCAAAGAAATTTCCATGTGGACATAGAAAAACAAATATGGAGTGGCGGAAGAGGGGCAAACACACACACACACACATTGTGAATTTCAATGGACTGAGCTATACAAAAGTGAGTATTGATGAAAGAAATGTTTCACAGCAACAAGGTACTGAACTCTGGTTTTATTGTTCACTCAGAAACATGATTACCCTGTTATTTGTCAGTATTTACACAGTCGTACACGTATTTGGTTTTTTTCTTTGGGTCAACATTTTATCAGCTTAAGTCGTAATCGGTGTAATCGTACATGCAACATTCATGTTCGTAATGTCCGATTTGCTACAAGGATTTTTTTTATTTATTGCTACCAGCTGGGGTGGCAGCAAGGCTTATAGGCAGTTGCCACCAGTAGATCCACCCCTGTACCATATGCTGATATGTACAAAAATAACTTGAGTTCATACAAAATGCTGTTTCTTTTAAAAATATTTAAGTAAACCAACTTAGCCATACGTGAAACATTAATTACCTCTTAAACCTAATAATTGGTAACTAATGTCACTATGAGGGAATTTTTGCCTCACTCCTCTTCACAAAATTTTAAACATTCAGCCACATTGCAGGTTTCCTAACATGTATGGCCTATTTTAGGTCAAAGAACAAACATCCTCCTTCAGGATTTTCTGCTAGAAAGTCGAATTCATGACTCCATCAATACAGCAAGTCATTCAGGTCCTGAAGCAGCAAAGCAGCCCCATGAAAAACATTTGAAAACTAACCCATACATTACTTTGAATGTTAAAAATATTCCCTTTCTAAGCAATTTGTTGCAAATCATAATCAAACCTGTGTCAGCAAATGAGAAGAAACTATGAAAATATTTTTTTTTATAATTATTTGGATTTTCAAATGATTACATTAGTTCACATTGTGACTTGTGGGCTTCTTTGGAAGGCTAAAAACTATTTTATTTTATTATATTTATATTGGGGGAAAAATAAAATTATTAACATTAGCATTAAATTAGCACATTTGGATTTTCAAAAATTTGCGTTTTATTTCAACAAAAAAACACAGAAAACACAAATATCCAGATTATATTGATGATCTAATTTTGCAGCTAATTTCTGAAATGATCTCAGTTTAATAGATATACCTTTGACTCCTAAACGTTCAAATTGAATTACTTTCATTACTTTCTTTAGATAAAAAAAAACTGTTTTCTTTTTTATGTGTGCATTTACTTTTTACTTTTTGATTTTTTTAATTGGGGAACTTTTATCTGGAGGAGAGGATGCCACAACAGCTGCTGCACGGCATGTATGTGTCACATTCACGGAAAGTCGGAAATTAAAAACGTTTTCTTAAAGGGGACGGTGGTGAAATCAATTAATCGTGTCGATTAAAAAAAATTATATAATTTCGTTACAGACACATCATAAATAATTTAGGAAATTTGTTTACATTAATTATCGTCGCTGTCTCTGTATCGGCTGAAAAACTTTCTTAAACACTCGTGCGTAAAAAATCAACTACACAGTTTTGTCTTTAAATGGGATAGACGTGACGAAACGTCACAAAAATACCCTCAAAAGGAGGAGATATGAAGGTTCCGAGGGTCACTGAATGCACCATCAGCTGTGTTTAACCAGAGCAGATGGAGGCTGGGCAGAAGGCGGTTCTGTTGTCTGCTGCCTAACAACACACATACCGCTGAACACACGACTGCATCTCAACAGGTCGAAAAGCTCGTAACGGTACCGGTAACGTAAAGTTTGTTTCGAGTTTGGGGGTAAATTTAACTTCTTGTGCGGGTTTAGAGCCGTTATCTTAATGAAGTTTAATGGGCTAAAGGCAGGTTTAGCTCTGGAGCAGCTAGCAGAAGCCCCCGCTCGTGAGAGCTGCTAGCCCCTTTTTAATGTGCTCATAAAGACACAGTGACGTTATTGTTGCTGTATGTGGAAAAGGGGGACTAAACTGGTTACGGTCTGGTGCATTTCCACTTCGGCTGGCGCTCATTGCGACATGACCGCATCACATGGCTTTTATTTATGATCAGGCCATTTAAGCTAGCAATGCGTACATTATCATATCTGATTCAGTCGCCGGTGTCGGATTGCAGCACTTTGTGGTACCACTGTGCGCTGCCCAGCAGCGTCACTCGTCACATTTTGCATAATGACGGATCATTATGGAAATGTTAAGGTTCAACACGGGCAAATGAAACCCGAAGGTGAGGAGGAGGAGGATGACACCGAGGAGCAGGTTCCTGTTTCTTCCCCCTCTGCTTCTGCCTCCCCTGACCCCATCATCACCACCACTGGAACAGACGCATCCACCTCCTCTAACGTTTGTAAAAGAATCGGTAAAAGTCGTGTCAAGCCGGTTAGAGATGACAAGAACTCTTCTGGCAACCCAAGCTCAAACTTTCATTGGTCAGTCGTGCCTCCACATGCGGTGAAAAACTTAAACAGTCCAGGGAGTGGGCAGCAAAACCTTAAAATCAAGGGATTAGGAAGGATACTGCAGGGCAAGTCAGAATCTAACGGAAACTATGCATCCAAAACCATACAAGAAACACGCTGCGAGGATGGATTCAGGCTCTCAAGGAGAAGACCTGTGACGGTGGACACATCTAAAGCCAAAACCTCATTGGAAGCCTTGAAGTTATGCATCAAACAGCTCAAGTGGAAAGAGGTGTGTTATGAGTTTCTTTAATGTTTTTTCTACTTTTCCATGATAATCTGCAGAAGCCTGTTAATTACCTGCAGATTGAAATCAGGTGTGTTGAAGCAGAGTTAAAACTAAAACATGCTGGAGACCGGCCCTCCAGGACCAGGATTGGGCACCCCTGTGTTAAACAAAACATCAATGAAAGGTCATCAATATTGCTAATGCAGATAGAGGTCCTTTAGAAAAAGGATGTATGTGCGTATTCAACAGGGCATGGCGGACTGCCCCGTAGACTGACATCTGTAGCGGTGAGTGCGTCACGTTGTTCGTTGTCCAACAGCATACGGAGACAGTTTGAAAGACAACCGTAGATTCTGCCCCACGCCTGAGCTCTTTCTATGGGTCATGGCTAGACTATATGTTCACATATATAGGATGGCTTGCCAGGCTAGTACAGGACAGCTGTGAGAAACACTTTTTGCTCCCTGGACCAGAATAAGCCACGTCATTGTGAGAAGGATGCAGTTTAATACCTGCTAGAATGAAAAAGCGTCTCCATTATTCATGAGAAGTAATGACACGGATGAACTACTGACTCATTTTATCAGCACTGACATTTGAACCCTTTTAGGTCTGGTATCAAAAACGATGGATGTTTTAATAGTTTGAGTAGACGTAGGTGTTCTGTCAGAGCGCTGCAGAGCCACCAACGTTTTTAAAGTAGAAGATAAAGCTCTCTGCGCGTCATCCACTCAGGTTGGTGCTCTACAGCTGGAGGACATCCAGAATGAGAAGCAGAAGAGCTGGAGCTCTTAAACGAGTATAAATATTTTTAATAGGTGCAGACAAAAGAAACTAACGTTTTGACACCTTATGTGTCTTCGTCAGAGTTGAAAGTACTTGTCATTGTCTTTGAAAGGGTTAGTGTTTAGTAGCCGACGTGCTCCGTTTGTTTTTCATTATGGAATGAGACAAGGAAAACAACCTTTTAGCCAGTGCATATTTTGAAAACTTGGACATATTGGTGGTATTCTGATGATTATTCTGAGAAGGAGGTGACTTTTCACGTATGGCTTTCTCTGATGCGGTGAGAAATCATTAGCCTTAAGCCCCTCTAATCCAATATACCTTCTTCAGGCTTCTTTGGGGCAGAGATAATAGCAACCCGAGGGATTGAGAGAAAGCTTCGGAAAATATCACTAATAACAAGGTACTTTATCTCAGGTTTAGTATTCCGACAAAGACTGAGCTAAATAAACTTTAAAATCTTTTAATAGCTTTAGGATTTATTATAGTGTGTTTTGAAACACAAATCTTATCATGTAAGTGGAGATATTGAACTTTTTAATATTTGCAGCATCTGTTTCAATGGATGGCACCAGTAGAACCAAGCAGGAGATGGCCGTGTACAGGTTTAATCCTTAGAAACCAGTCGAACGAATCTGGCCTCCTTTCCTGATGTGATCAGACCATTATACGCCATGGCGTGTGTGTGTGTCACAGTATTTATAGCAGGTCTTTGCTGTCAGGTAGAGCTTCCCTGCTGCACAGTGTCACGCTAACACATTAGTGGGATGCAACTCTGTCACAGGTTGAGCTCATCATCCAGCAGCTGAAGAGGTCACATCCTGTTTAGGGTGTTAATGATGGGCTGCTGACCTTCTAGTGCAGCTTTTTGTAAGATTGTTCTGATGTCATAAAATGAAATGTAAACTCATTATTCACACTTATTATCAACTCCTCTTTTGAGTTTTAATTCATTACATCATCAGAGAAGGTGAAGTTGATTTGTTTATTTTATAATTGATAATTTTAAAGTTGTGTATCACTGTAGAAATTTTTTTTAATTATTATTTCTGATTATAATCGGTCACTCTAAGGTTTTAATGCAAGCTGAACATGAAAATAGTCTTATACCCCTATTTCCTGCATTAGATTCTGATAGAAAATAGATGGTGAAACAATTTGATTGGAAAAGCCTGAAAGATCACACTGTCAGTTAACATTCATGAACTCACTCATCTTGACTCGTGATGGGGAAGGGTGTTGTTGGATTAGCGTCCAGGAAACAGCAGAGAACGTCTTGGCTAGTAGAAGCTAACCGTTAGCATTAGCAACTCCACCACACAGCAGAACTCCTTCAGGTTTGTGTTATTTGTGGCTATAAAACATCAACGTTGCAGAGAAAACAGAGTTAATGGTAGTCATGTTGCTGTTAGCCAATCAGAGGCTAGATGTCCAAATGTCAGGAAATAGGACTCCAAATCCTGCCATCTGAAGCTACTTTCTCTGCTGGCTGACTTGTATTTCCTGAAACAGGAGCATCTGAGCACCTTTTCCTAATTAGAAACTAGAAATGGGAACCAACTTCAGCTTCGTCAGAGAGACTAACATATTAACGCCGGCAAAAACATAAACTTGGTGGATTTGATTCGGGATTATGATCCAGGTATTAGGGATTAACATGAAACATCGGAAAACATCAGAAAACCTTCCGAAATATTACCATACCATACCAATTTATTTATAAAGCACAGTTTAAAAATAGCATGGCAGCTAACCAAAGTGCTGTACATAAAAAGCCAAAGGCTCAAACACAACAACAGACATATAGCAAAAAACTGAGGAATTAGTTAAAAAGTATAAAAAGGCAAAGCATAAAAACAAAGCATAAGATACATGTCAAAAGGACAATCAAAGAGAACAAGTGCTATGGCAGGAAATTAAGGGAAAAACCAAATAAAACCTGCTAAAAACGACACCAATAAAACCAAAAAAACTAAGAAATATCCCAAGGTGCAACTAAAAGAGCAAATGAATCTAAACGGGAAAAGTAAAGCAGCCCTAAGACATGCAGTGAGGAGTCGTGCAGTTTTTAGTGAAGTAGATCATGCATGGTAGGTGATGCTGAAAAAGTGTGTCTTTAGAGCAGACTTGAACCTACTGAGGGATGGAGCCAAACGTACTTGGAAGGGTAAAGAGTTCCAGAGTTTGGGGGCAGCATGAGAAAAGGTGCACTCCCCCCTGTGATTTATAGCGAACCTTCGGAAAAACCAGTAGCAGGTGATCAGCCGATCGAAGGGGATGTGTCGGTTTATATGGAGTCAATAGGTCAGTTAGATAAGATGGAGACAGACCATTCAAAGTCTTGTAAGCAAAAAGCAAGACTTTGAAATAAATCCTAAATCTAACCAGGAGCCAGTGTAAATTAGCAAGAATGGGTGTGATATGCATGCGTCTGTCGGAATTGGTTAAGAACCTAGCCGCAGCAGTTTGAACTTTCTGTAGTCTGCCTAAGGCGGGTGCATTAATCTCATCTGTTTTTTATCTTATCTGTTTGTGTAAAGCTAACTATGTGTCTGTTGCTGCTGCCTCTTGGCCAGATCGTCATTGTAAATGAGAATGAGTTCTCAATCGACTCATCTGGTTAAATAAAGGTTAAATAAAAAAAAAATAAAATAAAAAATTAATCCCAATCAGCACAGAGTTTGCGTAATCCAGACGGGAGGTAATGAACGCGTGAATGACAGATTCAAGGTACGGGCATTTGAGGATGGATTTAAGCCGCGTGATGTGGCAAAGTTGAAAAAAGCAAGACCTGACAGTGGCATTGACTTGTGAAGTCATTGAGAGGTTCACGTCGAGTTTCACACCCAGGCTGGTGACACACGATTTGAGACTGAGACCCTGTCCACACGTAGCCGGGTATCTCCCAAAACAAAGATATTTTTCTACGATTCGGCTTGTCATCCACACGAAAACGCAGATCTCCGCAACGAAAACGTATCTTTTTTAAAACTCCGGCCAAAGTGAAGATTTGCGTTTTCTCTGTTTTCAGCGTCTCCGTGTGGACAGAAATAACCGGAGTCTTAGGTTTCACAACGTCACATGCTGATGAATAACAGAAAATGAAATTATTCTTTGCAGCATTTTCAATGCAGGGAACTCTGAGAGGCTGCAGGCGCACCAGTGAGTCTGCGGCTGCTGCGCAATCAGGGAGGGCACAGGGGGCCTGTATCAAGCAGGGGAACAGTAAAGATGCAAAAATTACCGGTGTTAAGAGAAATTTGCGTAAACTTTGAAAATGTGGGCACAGTTATTAGTAATGTCACGGTCTGTAACAAAAATGCTGACGGCCCATGTGCGACCTGGTCTGACATGCCTATGACTGTGCTTAACAATGCACTTATGCGGTTACGTGTGGATGGAGTTTTTTCTAAAAACGAGGTGGTGTGGACGCTGTTTTTTGGGAGGGCGAATATTCGTTTTTAAAAAAAACCCGGCTACGTGTGGACAAGGCAGGAGTGAGGGGAGAGCGGGTACATCTGTAGCACCATTTGTGTTACTGGGGTTAAAAAGGATGGCTTCTGTCTTGCCATCATTTAACCGTAGGCAGTTAGAGGGCAGCCAGGTTTTGACCTCAGAGAAGCATTCTGCCAAAGCAGTAGATGAGTGCTGTTGACTAAGTTTCAAGTAAATTTGGCAATTGTCTGCGTAGAAATGGTAGTTGACTCCATGGTTGGATAAAATCTTTCCGAGAGGGAGCATGTATATTGAAAAAAGGAGAGGACCCAGGATAGAACCCTGAGGCACTCCCCACGAAAGTGGGGCATTGGGAGAGGAGCAGTCCTCGATATGGACACTAAAACATCGACTGGTGAGGTACGATTTGAACCAGGCAAGGGCAGTACCAGTGACATCCACCCATGATTCAAGCCTATGAAGTAGGATGGTGTGGTCTACAGTATCAAATGCCGCGGTCAGGTCGTGTAACAGTAACAGTTATACAGTAATATTAAGAGTTTTAGTGAGTTCTTCTTCTACAGTTCGACGGACTTCCAGTGCCTGTACCTTTTTGAAATGGTCTGAGTGGTTTGACATAAGTGTTTACTGTGTCTACAGTTATGGTTGTATCTGTCATATCATGGGAACCACAGGAATCTTAGCTTTCTAATGATGATAATATGTATATAGAACGAGGGTTGCAAAAAACATGCCGAAGTTTATCTCCTATCGGCAAGACTAATTCATATAGCATAAAAAATAATATAGCTCATTAAAACCATAAGCAAAGGACTCTGAATATTGCCAATGGTCGATTTTAATTCATCCATTCTCTCAGCCTTAGTGTCTATGTATATAGTGTCTATGTATATGACGTGTTATCACAGCTTTTCTCAGAATTAACCATTTGTTTGTGGCCAATCCTTTACTCATTCTGCAAAGCAAACCTTGGTCAAAATGACAATCCTTCCCATCTTAGATTACGGTGACATCATTTATAGGACTGCTTCCACAAAACTTCTTCATAAACTCGATGTCATTTATCACTCAGCAATCCGTTTCGTCACTGGTGCCGCTTTCACTACTCATCATTGTGATCTGTACTCACTCGTTAACTGGCCATCACTCCATTCATTGGTATCAATTTATATACAAAACAATCATCGGTAGAACACGTCATATCTTCGCTCATTACTCATCACTTCCAACAACCAGCGAAATTTACGTTCCAGTAACCTAATCTCTATGGTTATTCCCAAAGCTCGCACCTCCTTTGGCCGCTCCTCATTCCAGTTTGCTGCTCCCAATGACTGGAATGAACTGCAAAAATCACTAAAGCTCACTAGAATGAGTTCTCAATCGACTCATCTGGATAAATAAAGGTTAAATTACAAAACTACTAATTTACATAGGAAAGCAGGTCAAGACAGCACAGACTCTTTGGTATGCTACATTAGACACCCCAAGCTGCCTATGTTAAGCTACAAAGTAAATGCTTAAACTCAGATTAAGTTTGGGTTGAAGTTGCTTTGAGAACAAAAGCTGGGCTTTATGCCAAAAGGCACATCTCCCTCAAAATCCTTATATAGAAACTGCTCATTGCAAAAAGTGTAACTCCCTGTAGGCAGTTTTATTCATTTACTGCAAATATCAAACCAACTCAACAACCTGCTATTATCCTGGGTCACACTCACAGATGAAACAGTCGCTCTTGTTTACAGAAGCAGTCATTTGTTTTGGTCATCTGATGTGCCTTCTTCTGTTTCCTCCTCTTGTGCTGTCCTCAGTTTCCTTTGGGAAGACGAGCTCCTTGTGATATCTACTGGCATGGCGTTTCCTTCCATGACAACGAAAACATCGTGTCAGGGCAGGTCAACAAGTTCCCAGGTGATGCACTGGTTCCAGTTTACCACTGAGGTTTAGTGAAATCTTAGTAGAAGAAGTAAATCTCTAGAACATTCATCTGCATTAGAACTGGTGGAAAAAAGCATGGGTAGTAGGAAAAGACTCGTTTAATTTGGCTTTTGTAATTGATGTTTAAATGTGTTTAGCAGCTTCTTCAGAACATTAAAGAGAATGAGTTAAACCTTTTTTCATTCCACTGTAACAATGACTTCAGGAAAGCTGCATGTACGCATTTCAAATCATGTGTCCAGCAGCGAAGACGTTCTTTATTAAAATGGCAACTTGTGTTATTTCAGCGTGCTCTCTAGAATGTGCTTTTTCCCTTTTGCAGGGATGGTTGAAATGCTGAGGAAGATCAACCTGAGCAGAGCAATGCGAACTATGCAGGAGCTCTTCCCAGAAGAATACAACTTCTATCCCCGCTCCTGGATCCTGCCTGAAGAGTACCAGCAGTTTTCTGCCCAGGTGCAGTTTCAGCACTTCACAAAAAGCGTTTTGATCCTGGAACTGAAAACAGTGCTGTCGGAAACGTCGCTTTATCACAGAATGTGTTTTCAACTTTTAAAAGAATGCCACCTGCTTAAAGTGACAATGTGTGGTTTTTACCATTGTTGAAAATGAATTAAATAATGCCCAGTTGTTGAAAAATATTGGCGGATTCATAACATATAACCATGAAAATCTGGTCTAAAACACCTGGGAGCGGTCAAAGGGTGTTTCTTAATCTCAAGTGACCTTGCCTTGCCTGCCAAGGCAGTGCCTTGCCAGGCCAGACGCCTTGCTTCCGAGGACACTGTCCTTCCTTGGTCAAAGAAAATGGTTAAATGGAACAGACTTGTCCCACATGACCACAGCTGGCCAGAGCCCGCCCCCTGCTTACGCGCCCTGTTGATGTCCCGCCCATCATAGTAATGTTAAGTTTTAATATCGAGCCTTTTACTTTTTTAATTGTGTATATTTTGGTTAAATCAAATGTGTAAGTGAGTTAGTACCTGCTAGCAACCAAAGCTGCAACTACTAGGCAACTAACCAACCATAGATAACTGATTTGGATTTAAATAAACATTTTACATATAAACCCAATAGCTACAATTAGTTGACTTACATTTAAACTGGAAAATTGCCCCCGAAGTAGCTGCTGCCGGCTCCTGATCAGATCTCATTGAAAATACCGCGCTGCATTCTGGGAAATGTTTGACAAAGAGATGGCAACAAGGCACCTCTCGTGTATCCTTGCTCAATTAGCTAAACGGCTAACAAACAGGACAGATGCCTTGGAAGCACATGAACATTGGAACCGATTGGAACACGCCTTGGCGGTTCCTGATGACGTATCTCCTAGGCAACCGGGGTGGGACCAAGGCATCAAGGCGAGGTTCCTTGAGATTGAAAAACACCCTAAAGCCTGGGACACACAGGAGACAGACGCGCCGCGCTGCGTCACGCCCGCGCCGTCATTTTAAATAGAAGCCATTAGAAGCCATGAGAGTGGCTACACGGGGAGCGCAGCGTCGCGTCCCAGAAGCGCCGGTCCGCGCAGAGGCGCTGAAGATAGGCGCCAGTTCTATCTCAAGCGCCGCGGCACGCCGCGGAGCGGCTGTTCCTGTTCTCAAGATGCTGTGACTATCACGTGACTTTCCAAGAAGCGTTCAGCGCTACAGTCTTTGGTTCAGTGGCGCGGCGCTTCCTGTGTGACCATTTAACTGCGGCGCGTCCGTCTCCTGTGTGTCCCAGGCTTAAGTCTCTGGGCGACGCCATATTGGATGCCATGTTTCCTTCTACAGGTGCCCATGAGGACAAAATGCATTTACTGATTCGTAACAAGCAGTTACAAACTTTTGCAATTCATAAACGTTGTTTTACACATTTACGTCTTCACTTGCTGCCAGTGATGAAAGGGAGTCTGATGTGCTCGCCATTTTGCTGGAGGTTGCACCTCCAGGGAGTTTTGGCCCTAATGGTCATCTGTTGCTAAGGTCTTACTTGAACATAAAAATACTGCTTGCTTGCAATGATTTAGGTATGTAATGCCCCCTATCGCCATGAAAAATACACACCGTCAATTTAAAAGCTGCAGCCAGCCACAGAGTTGTTTTAAACAGGCGTTTCTATCAGTTATTCATTACCTCTCGCCTTGACTACGCCAACTATGTTTTAATCTGGACAAACGCCTCCTGCCACATTACCCCTATTCTGGCCAGCTTACATTGGCTTCCAGTGCATCGGATCTAGTTCAGTCTTCTAGTCAAGAAAACCCTGAATGACTCTACACCTCCCTATCTCCGCAAGTTGCTTGTGCCGTATGTTCCAGCCCGTTCCCTCCGGTCTGCTGACCCTAGGCTTCTGCGCGTTCTGATGATGTCCTACAAATTACGTTGGGAGTGAGCGGGTTTTCTCTCACTCCGCCCCAAACTATGGAAGTCTCTCCCGCTTCACATTGGGTGGGCTCAATATTTTGACGAGTTTAAGTCACAACACATTTAGACTCCATATATCCCCTCCTCCGATGTCTCTTAGTTTTTCTCTGTCTGTTCATCATATATACATATATCATATGTTGCCTTTTGATGGTTTTAAACTTCTTACTGTACTTTTATAAGTTTATTTGTTTTAGAGTCTTCCCTTGGTGTTGTGAATTTAATGTAATTTGATGATAATGTCTAAATGCATTAATTAAGAATTCATACATTTCTGGTATTGTTTTTAACATGCTGTTTACAAATCAGTAGTGAGATCCAGGACTGAAAATGACCATGCTCTTTTAAAGCAAAAACAGTAGTGTTTTGTACTTTCAGACAACATGCAGGTTCATAAATAATTTACATAAAAATCTTATGGTCAGCTGTTTAATTTTAGAGCAGCAATAGGGTATAATTCAGAGTAAGGGGACAGCATTTTCTGTCCAGCTGGGGGTGCCAGAACATCATTTTTTATATCACATTCAAGGTTATGAGTCCTGTTGAAACATTACCATGAAAATGTTTTTGACTTGCTAGTGTTACAGTTCATTTACACCTGTGTGGGATTTTGATGGAAAGCTTCACTGACTGTTAAGGTTTTGTTTCTAGATTTAAAAGCTTTGTGGTTTTTGTTGAACTTTGCAAATGAAACTGTAAACTTTCCCCTTCACTCACACTCACTAATCTTTTTCCCCTTACCTCTCCTCACTTGCACCTCTGCTGCAGATTCGCTTGGTGAAGGAGAAGGATTCCACGGTGAACACCACATTCATTGTTAAGCCCGATGGGGGCTCCCAGGGGGACGGTATCTACCTCATCCGTGACCCCAGCGACCTAAAGCCTATGGTGGGTTCACAGGCCAAACAGGCCGTGGTCCAAGAATACATCCCAAAGCCGTTACTCATCGACAAGCTCAAGTTTGATATCCGCCTTTATGTGCTGATCAAGTCCTTGGAGCCACTAGAGATCTACATCTCCAAAGAAGGCCTGACACGATTTTGCACCGAACCTTACCAGGTAGCCTTCATGGTGCAGATTATTATTCTGATAAAACAATCTGTTTATGCTTATGAAGTGTCTGATTGATTTGTGGTGGATGTGTGCAGGAGCCGAGCCAGAAGAACCTGAGCCACGTCTTTATGCACCTGACGAACTACTCCCTCAACGTCCACAGTGGCAACTTTGTGCACTCGGACAGCCAGAGCACAGGCAGCAAGCGCACTCTGTCCAGCGTGCTGTACAGGCTGGCAGCTAAAGGCGTAGACATCAAGTGGGTGTGGTCAGATATCATCGCCCTTGTTATCAAAACCTCCATCGCTGTGGTGCCTGAACTTAAAGTCTATTATCAAGCAGATATTCGGCCTGGGAAACCTGGACCCACATGCTTCCAGGTGGGTAAACAACAGTGGTGATGTAGCTGACAGGAAGCTGAAGTGTAGAACCACAGCCTAACAACACAGCTACAGCCAAACAGGATTTATATACTGGTGAAAGGGCTTCATTCTGTCATGGAAAGTCTCACTATGGATTCAATAGGTTTGGAGATATTCTGTGATAAAATAATTATGACTTTTTAAAAATGCATGTTTAAAAACTAGCAGGAAGACTTTTTAAATATTGAAGAATTTATATAAATTAAAATAATTAGGCATAAGTACCAGCTTGGCCTGTGCTGAATATTTCACCTTCTCAGTTATTCTATCTGCCCTCAATTTTTTTACACGATATTTATTGTAGTGTTTAGTAAACTCATGGATGAGGCCAACCGATATAATAAATGTTGCAGCACTTCTTTTATGAGTAGTAATGTTGGTATTTTGTCCCTCAGTTTTGCAATAAATCAGGGGTAGGCAGTCCTGGTCCCTGAGTGCCACTACCCAGCATGTTTTAGTTGTTTCTCTGCTCCAGCACACCTGGTTTTAATCAGCAGGTGACTAACGGGCTTCTGCAGAGGTTGAAAACCAGTTGATTCAACATTGTATTAGGTGTGTTGGAGCAGGGAAACAACTAAAACATGCTGGATAGCATCACCCGGGGACCAGGATTGCCTACCCCTGCAATAGAAACGTTTGTCATCAAAGTCAGAATATCATAAACTCATTCCCTGCCATTGACGACTATAGTCGTCTTTTCACATCCAACCGCTGGCTGCCAAAGATGACTTTAGTCGTCATTTCGCTTTTTTTTATAGAGCGGGCATCGGAACGAGCCCCCGCACCGTGAGAACAAACATCACGTGTCTTAAGCGAATCTTCATCCGTGTATGTCACACATCACGTGATCAGGAAGCGGAAAATCAATGGATTACGAGTTTGTTTTGGGCCGCTGCTGTGAAAAAAACGATGCGTCTGGAGCGGCGGTTGGGCACCAGATTGTGAACGAACAGATAACGCTAGAAATACGGCAATTCTTCCTGATGTAAGAAGTGAGTCTACTCTTTCTTTTGGTAGTTTTGGCGTTTATATGATCATAGAGCACAATGTTCTGTGACTCTTCAAAAAACAGGAAAAACGCTGGCAGTCATGGCTTTCTGATCAGAAAACAGCTGGCAGTGAATGAGTTAATAAACACTAACGGTGTTAAATTGCTTTATTAAATCAGCCGAATGAAGCTGGGTACTGTATTTCTCTAATGAACGTGATGTTGTTTCTAACCTTTTGTGCATTTCTGGCAGCAGTTTATTTAACACCCCTCTGATCCTAAAGACAAAGTTCACAGTGGTGCATGATGCACATTAAAAACGTCCCTCCAGTGTTTTAAATCATAACAGCTCACTGCCAGTGATTGGTCCATAGTGTGATGCACGCTGAATTTGCTGACGCGGTTTCTTTCCAAGTGTTCCCGCTCCTGAAACAACACACCTTTATGTGTTTTTACTTCCTGTTTGGACCGCCTGTTAAAGCTTTTAGAGCTGGTCATCCAATCAAGTGGAAAATTAGGTTTAATCAGCTGGTGTGTCCACTTTCTCTACACCAGTGTGTGAATATTATAAAAACATTGTGTATGTATTATAATTATATAATATGATACATATTAGGGATGTGTATTGGTAAAATTCTGGCGATTCGTATCATGATACAGGGGAGACGATACGATATATCACGATATATTGCAATACATTCAGCCAGATAATATTAGAGATTTTTTTAGACTGAATTTATTGTAGGAAAATTCAATAAACAGTCCAAACTGATACGTAGCATGTTTAACATGAGGTATCTGAACCATAACAGAGGGATTTACATTTCAGTGGTGGAAACAAAACCCTTTGCACACTGCTGCCGACTAGCGGTCGGCGTATGAATTGCACCAAAATAAAATAAAATACACAAATGTTTGCATGTAAATTCTTCCAAAAAATCAATACACAGCTTTTGAATATCGATATAATATCGCAGGAAAAAATATCACGATATATTGCCATATTGATATTTTCTTACATCCCTAATACATACGTATTTGAAATAACTAAAATAGGCCTATAAATCCATGGGCAGGCTACAGTTTGACTCTAGCGTGATAAAAGTTTTAATAACCACCAAACAGCACACCTGTTGATTGTCTCTTTAAAAAGTGAACTCTGGATATTTTAGGACTTACATAATCCGAAAAGTTCAGCATCTCTGTGCTTATTTTTGATTGAAGCCTCACCGGGCTGCTCCGAGCTGGTGAGTCAGTCACGTTCCAGATACCTGGGCTTTACGGAGCATCCAGTCACAGCTTCATATCACACAATTACATCAAGCAGCAGCAGGTCCTCCGGACCAGAGAAAGGTTGAGTTAAGAAAACAAGATGTTGACACAGCAGAGAACAAGGTGTGGTTATTATTTCAACCACATGTTGGGTAACTTGGTAAGCATGGTTCAGAGGTTTGGCACGAATCTTAATGCAGGATGGAGCAACACACACACACACACACACACACTGCTGAACCATTATTCATGTTTTTTGCAGCAGTTGAGTTGTGACGGTTCTCTTATTCTCTTTTTTCACTCAGATATTAAATAGTTGCATTTTTAAATGACCCACCTGATCGTTATGTAACTCCTGGTTTGTTTGCATGTCAGATATTAGGTTTTGACATCCTCCTGACGAAGTACCTGAAGCCAGTGTTACTAGAGGTCAACTCCAGTCCCAGTATGAGAATAGAGCACGAACAGGAAGTAAGACTGATGACGTCAGTATCATCACAGCATCATTGTCCTCAATCCTTCTGCTAAACTAAATGCTTGCTTGTCTCAGGTGGCACCGGGAGTTTTTGAATATGTCCCCAGTCCGGTGGACGAGGAGGTCAAAGTGGGTGTGATCAGGGACACGCTACGCCTTATGGATCCCCTCAACAAGAGACCAGCACCGTAAGCACACACACTCACCAGAGACACACAGCTGGAAGTCTCAGTCTCCAAGCTCCGTCTGCATGTCCACTTTTTAAGAACATGATATCTCACTCTGCCCCACTCCACTCCTCAGCTCGGCTCTGCAGCTCTCTCTAAGCCTGTTAAATGGAAAAATTAAATCAACAGAGTCGTGTTGAAGCTCACACATTACTGCACAAGTCTATTGGCTCGATCTCTCTTCCTCACTGGCCCTGTGTGGTGCCTGGAAATGCATCTCCTTCTCAATTAGGGTGTGTCTTTTATTTCCATCGCTGTTTTTGTTCTGCTAACATCTGCTAACGCTCTCACTCTGTTCTTCATGTCTTCTTTTATTTATTGCATCCTCTCCAGATTGGTCTCAAAGTCTAGTCAAATGTTCTTTTATACTTTCTAAAGAAATTTATATTTTATAACAACTAGTTAGTTACTATATTTGGATGCAGCTATTTTAGTTTTTATAGCTTAATACAGACTTCTGATTTTTTTTTTACAGCTCTGGTAATCATTTTAATTGAAGCAATTTAACCTTTTTAATTCTACAATCTTCAGTTTTTACTGAAAAGAAAGGAAAATTGTTACTTAATTAAACAAAATCCACTTTTTTGTGTTAAAAATTTAGCTAATTGCTAATCAACTATGCCACAGCTACAGTGTATTAAATGTAATTTCACTTACTCATGGCTGAATATTCACTGGAAAACCCTGTTGAATGTAACATTTATTGTCATATTGTCATTGCCCT
Source organism: Aphyosemion australe (assembly GCA_006937985.1). NCBI lineage: Eukaryota > Metazoa > Chordata > Actinopteri > Cyprinodontiformes > Nothobranchiidae > Aphyosemion > Aphyosemion australe. Next base: position 1,292,303 of record SSNS01000058.1, on the reverse strand, counting down.
GGGGGAAGTTGGTGGTGATCAGTTAACCATCCCTGGAAAGAAAGCACAAGTTGGAGTTTGTGGAGTGGATGTTCCTGGAAAAAGCTGTTCTAGCAAGCTACATTAGAAAAAAATCACAATCCAAAGGCCCAACCTCCTTTCCTCAGGCTCTCCCCCTAAGCCACGCCCCCAGAATACAGAAAATTGTTGGATGTAACAGATACTGTCCAACAACCAGTAAAACCTATCGTTATTTTACCTTTTTGCACCGTTGTTGGCATCGTCTATAATTCGCTATAATTCCTAATGTAACTCGCCGACGTAACAGCTGCAGAGCCTCCAGACTTCTGCCACACTCATATTCTGGTGCCGGTCAGGAGGTCTCCAGACTGCGTCCATACTGAACGTTTGGGTGAGAAGCCACTGGGACCTAAATCAGAGCTCTAGCATGGAGGACTTGGCTTATTACAATGGAAACCCCCTCTGCAACTTCCGCTTAGGCTACATAGCCGTATAACATTTAGTATGCTATAACTAGCCTGGCTCTGGCTTCACTTCCTGTTCCGCTGCACCGAGCTGAGAACCCTCGATTAAGAGGGGGATGTTCAGAGGGGGGAGGGACGGTCAGATCAGGATCCAGTCATTAAGAACATAATGACTGGATGAGTTTTTCCAGGATCGTACATTTCAGAGGTGAAACAAATGTTACTTCTTGACAAAACATTTAATTTATTGGTTGGTATGTGAAAAGCATTTCAAGCATTATAGAATATAGAAAAACATCTCTTATCCCTCCTTTAAGGCTACCGATGTCTTTGGAAAAGAGGTTTAATGGGTCCTCAGTCCATTACAGGGTTCAGATGTGTTCCGCTCAATAAACCACCAGAGAGAAGTCCACACATCGTTTTATTTTACTCCTGAAAAGAAGATCAGAAGATCAGGAAATGACTCAGTCAGGAAGTCAACCAGTTAATAGTTCTACTGTGTTAGGAAAATGTATACATTAAAAAATATACTCAAAATTATATTTTGAATATATTTTTACATTAAAATCCCAGATTGTTGAAAAAATTTTTCAAAGCTTCAACCAAATTTATTAAAAAAACAAAAAAATAGTATTTTTTTTGTGATATAAACAGAATATTACGAAACTTTATAAAAGAAAAGGGTGGAAAGTGGTGCCTAGAGGAGAAAACAGAAAGCTGAGATTCAAAAACTAGAAAAGAAGAATGTTTGAGACATTTTTAGGTTTGGCAGAATAAAAGCATGTTTACTTAATGAAACTTGACAGTTAAACGTGAAATTATATTCTTAAGGTGGCGTTAAATGTTATATTTTGAATATATTTTTAAATAAAAAATTAAATTAAAGTATATAAATTATAAAAAATATGAGTTATAAAAAATAAACATTAATTATAAAATGTATACATTAAAAAATATATTCAAAATTATATTTTGAATATATTTTTACATTAAAATCCCAGATTGTTGAAAACATTTTTCAAAGCTTCAACCAAATTTATATTAAAAAAAAAAAAAAAAATAGTATTTTTTTGTGATATAAACAGAATATTATGAGATAAGTAATGTTTACTGCACAATCGTATGCTGGGTTAGCAAATGCACCTTTTAGTGTTTGCTGTATCTGGTCTGTAGTGAGTTGGGCTGGATTCAGTCGTGTAAAACAGTTTAGTCTAAATTCATCTTTGTAGGAATTTGATTTGTTAACAAAGTGAAAAGGTGAGCAGTAAACAAAAACGTTATTATATAGAGAGAGAAAGAAAACCCTGCTTTGTAGAAGAAACAAAGATAAGAAAAATAGAGAATAATAGAACAAAAAGTGTCACTTTCTAGAGATAAATGAGGAATTATGAGAGGAAGTGTGTGACGGTATCAGTGACGCTCAGATATGTAGTGCTTACAGCCAGCTCATTAATCCTGTGTATGTCGTCTCTGAAAGTGATTTATGAGCCATCATGAGAAGAAAAAGCATAGATTCACCTAAATATCCTGCAAAGCTTTCATCTGTAGAAAAGGAAATGAGGTGAACTGCATTGTTTTAGAGTTAAGCATCATAATCTTTTAACTTTTTGAGTTTCACCTGTATTTGTTTCACTCTGATGACACTCCTCAAAATTCCCTTGCAGCAATGGATTGTGGGTAATACCCTTCACCTTCATTTATGTGGTGGATTAAGGGTGCAAAAGGGGCAATTGAGGGGCGCAAGGGTGGAAGTACGAGTATTGACCCCAGGCCTCTACATTTCCTTTCGTCTCCCAGCTGTCCAAACTCAGTTCTAGCTTTGCACTCGTCACTATTCTCCTACTCAGTTGTCATGCTTGTAGGCAGCTCCTGTCATCATCTGTTTCTGTTGAACATTCGTCCATTTTTAGCAGAGGCAGCCCTGTCTGCATTCATGTGGGTGGTGTCCTGCGTCCTGAGGGATGGTCGAGTCTATTAAACATTTAGGGTTGCTCTCATGGGGACGTTCACACTGCTGACAAGAGACTGGCCTCAAAAACATCGGTGCTACTGTGTGGAGGATTTTCTGTGTTATTAACAACATTTCATAACGTGTATGGATGTCACAACATCGTAAGTGAGAGAGAAATCTTGGTGGAGACTGTTCCGGGTGTTTTTTTTTTCTCCATCACACCACATGGAAGTAGAGGACAGAACCCAGCAGAGACTGTGGAACATCAGTAGCTTTTTCTGTAGGTGTTAGAGGTGTCCTGCCTTTGCTCTGTCCTGAGAGTCCGTGTGTGATTAGCATTCATACCAACCGTTCCACTGCAGGTACAGTACATCCTGACCACCAGTGTCCTCCACTGCAAAGCAGGTTCAACATAGTCTTCATTTATCGGAGAGATCCAGTTCAGCTAACCCTAACGACGAGGATCATCAGCTCAATAACTTACCTCCTCTATGTTGATCAGATGTCGTCACCATTTACAGAGAAAAAGAACGAATGAACTTGTAAAATGAATCGGATTTTCAATATCAATGTTTTTCACAGATTATGGTGTTTCCATTGAAATGACCTGAGTGCACAGTAGCTTCCTGTTCTTAGCTGACGGGAGTTCTTCTGCTGCTGTGGTCCATCTGCTTCAGGGTTCAGACGTGT